>JABUQX010072372.1:5000-36511 GCA_015478945.1 Trachelipus rathkii
AATTTTGGATAATAAAGATTCTAAAAGTTTGTTTCAAACTTCTTGGTTTGCCCATCATATATTTATGTTATGAAAAAATTGAAAGATAATCCTTGGACACCCTGTATATGTCGAATGATTAATAGTAAATAAAAAATACAAGTATGCTGGCTCATCTCTTTGAATAGCAGTACCAGGAGTAAGGAACTTTAATAACTGGCAAAAATAAAAATTGAAATGAATTTTTAAGGAATTTTAAGAATTGGAATACTTGAGTTTTCATTAAAGGTTAAAATAGAATTAAAGCACGAATGCTGCTCAAGGTAGTGGAGTAAGGAGTGAACCTGGTTAATTCAATAGAGGCATCAACATCACCTTCGGAATATGGAAGCTCCTAAGAGATGATGATAAAAGGAAGTTATGAAAGGTATGCTTGGTATGTAGCCCTTTTGAATTTCTTACAGGCTTTATAGTTTTCCGTCATTTTAAAAGTGTTAGAAAAGAGAGAATGTGCAGCGATATAGGGTGTAATATTTATGAAAGAGGAGTGCCTGCTCGATATCCCTTAGGCATTGTCTGTTGGAGAAACCCTTTGTGTTTGTGAAGAGAAACCTGGACGAACCACCGAAGTGCAAACTGCAAAGGTATGTTTCCTCCCTAACATTCACTACACATGCAAAATAAATAGTCTGCTTTCGCTCGGATATCTTCGTCTTTTCACTATAACCTACCCTTACATAGACTCTCTAATACACTCACTTAGTTCCATTTATTAAATTTGATACTTCCTTTTCAATTTAATATGAAGAGATTTGCATAAAGCAATAATATTTTAGTGATAAAATATTAGTAAAATCGTACAAAATGTTGGTGGAGAGATATTCCGTTTAGAATTAATTCTCTTTACGAGAAATATAAATTATTTTATCCAAATAATTTAATAAATGGAAATAGCTTAATATATGCACCCCACGACAGAGGGCGCTTGTGGAAAAAATAGGTTAAAAATTATTAATTGAATTATTGTTAAATATTCGGAGTCTGAATGAGACTTATCACTATCCAATTACTTTCTAGAATCTGAGTGAGACTCATCACTATTCGAAGCCGGATCAATTTAATTCACTATTGTGGAAAAAATGACTGAAGAAGTAGAGTTAGGCTTAATTATGGTATGAAGTCGGTTGCGTGATATACTATCTTGTGTAGAAAAAGAATCACATTAGTGTTTGGACTACTACATATGACTAATTATATAAGATAAACGTGAGAAATGGTAATCTAAACGCCAGCATCCAATTGTGACACAAGATGATCACGAGAAATAGTCCAGAGTGCATTGTGGTGATACTATGTTGATTAGTAGAAGGATGAACAATATAATTAATAATATTATATTAGAGTGTTGAATATTTTACAATAATTCAACATATCTATGATTTAGTTGAAAAATATTAGGCGCACACACTCTCCGTACTATACGATAATAGTTGTGACAAATGGTCTTACTTGAGTGGTGAACAATGGTTTTTGTGTTGTTATGAGAGACGCCTCGAGAATTAGCGTTCACTATTTCATCACTATTTGGAGTACATGAGTAAATTTATCCTTATCCTAATATTACTATATCTGACTTCTGAGCGTTAAGCGAATAAGGAGGAGATAAGATGTAAATAAACAATAATAAATAATTAATAAAAAATAACTCAATATAAATACATGTATGTAAAATAATATAAATAGGATTGACTACATTTTAACAGTGAATAAATTAATATTAATGAAGATAAATTGATAATAAATTATGAGTGGATAAATTAAATTAATGAAATTTCAGAACTCTCTTATGATAGTGTGTTACTTTTTTATATCAAAGCATTATTGCACTCTTAAGTGTTAAGTATATAATAAAACATAAGTATATTAATGGACTATTGAATTTATCACTCACTGAGTAGCTCTTTATTAGTTGCGTTTTAAAGAAACGTTAGCTCGAAGACTGCTTATGCCTAATTGTGACCGGTTTAGAAGCGAACTTTCGTATCGGTAACAATACTTTATGAAACATTAATACATATTGTTCAAAGGATATATAAAATCTGATAAGTATGTGTAATGAAATAGAAAGAAGCGTATCGCTATAAGATATTTGTTTTAATTCTATCGAATTTTTTTTCTATTTCAGTAGAATAACAATCACATGAAGATTGGCAATCTTGTTTTTGATTATTGTGGTATATTGTTTTAGAGAGCGATACAGTCTTACTGTGGAGTGTGTCAGGACGAAAGAGGAGAAGAGTAGTAAACGAGAAATAAAAAAAAGAAGACAGTAGAGTGAGAGAGGTGAGTGGTGTTAAAGAGACTGAGAAAGGAAATAGGACGGAGGGGGAACGTCAGGTTTTGTGAGTTTTAGAGCCCATATGTAAACCTGGCCTGGCTAAGAATACGTAAGTGAGTCATTAGAGTTGAAGCAGATTTTAGGGACTGACAAGTTAATGATCTTAATATTCTAGCTTATCTAAGTATAGAGAGAGAGAAATGTTTAAAATACACTGTGAAGGTAAATTTTGAGACATGTTCAAAATGTTGTTCATTTTATAAGATAGGAGATTTATTAAGAAGCACTCTCTTTTTCCTTGTCAGGGTGCATACGATGAAAGGATTTAGTTCTTATCTAAGTCTCTCAAAAATGTTGAGGTCCTTAAGTTAAAACAGGGGGAAAAATTTTCTTTGAGTTAATGAGTAGAAATTTTTTAAGCAAATATTTAGACATTGTTTTTTATATAATTTAATTTTTTCTTAGAGTTGATGATAGCGTTAGCTATAGACGGAAACGTCCTTAATATGAACTATGGCCACTACTCCATTGATTGATTTTGTCTTCTGTGTTTATATATAATATATTTATATATTATAATATATAATAATATATATTATATAATAATATATTTATATATATATATATAAGTAATATATATATATATATTATATATTATATATATATATATATATAATATATATATATATATATTATATTAATAATATTAGTGTGGACCGGATGTCAAAATTTGACTGTTTGTGGATAGATGCGGAATGCGGTGCAGGATCGCGGATCTTAAGAAGCTAGAATTTGGAATTATAAAACCAGAATTTAGAAGTTTGGAATTATAAATTTATATATTAATATAATATATATATATATATAGTATATTATATATATATATTATTATTCTATATTTATATATATAATATATATATATAATATATATATATATATATTTATAATATTATATATATATATATATATATATAATAATAATATTATATAATATATATATTTTAATATATATATATATATTATAATAATATAGTATATTTTATATATATATATATATATATATAATTATATATATATAATTTTATTATTATATATATCTTTACAACTTTTTATTTCTTTACCAGGAAGGCTCAAGACCCTGTCAGCGGGGCAGCACTCTTCTGAATCTTCTCTATTTTTTGTCCTCTCTTTCCCTCAGCTTCTGCATAGACGGCAATCCATGTCTACTCAATGAGTCCTCTCCGAGCTTTTCCATCTCTTCTTAGGTCTTCCTCTTGTTCTCTGTTTCTTTCCGGTCTCACAGTCCATCTCTTTTGGCACTTCTTCCCTTTGCTTTCTCCAGATGTCACACTAATCTGGCTGCTCATCTTTTCATATAGATTCATATTCACCTCTTCTCTTATTCTTTCGTTTCTCTGTCTGTCTCTTCTAGTCTTTCCATTATCGCTCTCAAATTGTACATCTCCCGCAAACTGTATTCTACTATCTCTCTTGTGGGTGTATCCATGTCTTCTGCTCCAGTATAGTAAAATCGGTATACACCTTCAAATATCAACCACTTTTTCAACCTCCACACTTCATTTGTCTTCTTTCAGTATGGATACATTGCTCTTTACTGGTCCCCATGATGAGACTATCCTACCTTGCCCGATCTCTTGTACTTTCTCCCTTTTCCCAAATATCCATCCCAAATAACTTACATTTCCTCCACATTTTATCTCAGTTTCCTCCACCTCTATTTCAATCTCTCTCCTCTTCTCTATTCAACATGATCTCCGCCTTTTTTGTGTTTTTATTCAAGCGGCTCCTCTCAGCTGTTGAAAAACTTATAACTATCTCTCATCTGTCTTCCTCTTCGTCAGCACGCAAGTCAATCCGCTAACGACAAAATATCACGTTCAAATCAATCGATATTTCTCTCACTTCTTTCTCACTACTCCAGATAGATAGACAAAAAAATTATAATACACGCTTTCTTGTTTAACCACTGTTCTCACTTCGAACCATTCCTTATTCTTTCTAGTTTTACATTACATTACTATTCTGTACAAACTCTCAGAGCTCGCCTCAACTATATCTACACCACTGCATAATTCTCTCTCACAACACTCTTCACAGTCTCTCTCTAGGCACTGAATCGAAAGCTTTCTTCGAGCTATATATGCTATCGTTTGTTGAATTCCCATACCTTTTCAACGTAATTCTCAGAGCGAACAAGAGATCCGTGTGCTTCTGTTTCTTTCTATATAACATGAGCTGTCTGCTCATTCCCCAACGACTTTGGCTCTACCTACTATTTCTCAACCTTTTCTAAAAATTATATCATATGTTTTTTACCAGATGGTTCAACAGGCTCCTGTAGTTTTTACAGTCTACTGTGCTCCTTTTCCCTTTTATAATATTGAGCATAAAATTGGAACTTTCCCATCATGTTCATGGTACTATTCCTCGTCATACACCTATTTACAGTTTCAAAATTTCTTCTTTCATTTTCTCTCTCCCTTTTTATCATTTGTAAAGGCGTTCTTCGCGAAGTGTGACAGCGAGAGCGTGCGCGTTAGGTTTCTTCATGCTTTCAGAGGATCTAGGCAGGTCCTCTCAATTCTTTACCATAGTTATCTTCCTCCCATCCTCGCTCATTCTCTCCTTCTACATCTCTCTTCCCTATTCCTCCCCTTGTTATTCAATTTAGCAGTGTAGACAGCGTGACAGGAATGCTGTTTTTGGGAGAGTGACGCGCGCTACGTGCTGCTGTATTGTGGTTACGATTTCACCACCAAAACGTACCTAGTGCGGCTGATGCTGCCCTTCGAATAATGACTCCTGATAGGTATTGGGGGGTCGATAAATTCTTCCTTTTCTGGCTCGTGCTGACGAGAGAGAGAGAAGACGTGTTCCCATTATTTCATGTAGAGCATGTATCGCAGTGTGATGGAGTACGAGTGTAGCTATAATAGTCTTCTCACTCGTGCACGGGTGTCAGGGCATATATATCGAGGCATCTATCTCTGCATAATTTTAGCGTCACATAATATGAGCTTGTTTGTCGAGTTCTTATTTTTCAGACAAAACTTCTCATTCAATAACCGTTATTACCAGCTAGTTATTGCTGAGCATTAACGACGAAATTTCTATAACAAGACGCGTTAATTTCAACAAATTTATTAGAATAAACTGAAGAAGACGGACCTAGTAGGAGTGATGTCTTTTTGTGAGATGAGGACTAAGAATCGCATTTACTATGAGTAGTGAACCACATTTGATGAGCTTTAATGTAGTATTCTTACTCTCATAGCCAATTAGACAGCTTTTACGGCTATTCGGGAATATGTGTTTATATCTTGTATTATATTATACGTACACTTGATCAAATTTAATTTATGTATCTAAGATGATTAAATAGGAAGATTTCTAAGATCTATGTCAGATTACAACAACTCAAATGTAAATATATTAACGTATTGCTTGTGATCTGAAGAGCACAATGAGTCGTAATAATATATTATTTATATTATATAATATAATATATATATAATATATATATATATTATAAACAGATATATTAATATATTTAATGTTTTATATTATACAAATTAATGATAGTATATATTTATTGTAAAGATTATACTACGATATATGTATATTAAAAGTGAATTAAATTTTGAACAAATAATAATTATATATATAATATATATATAATTATAATGTTATATATTAATATATTAATATATAATAATATATAATTATAAATATAAAAGTGTAGTATGTCAGTGAGGTTCATGGGCTTCTGAACTCACTTCATCCACATCCACCTTAGGTAAATTATTTATAGACTATTCAAAATTTTTTAATTTGACTTTTTAATTTCATTTTTATTTCAATATATTATAAATATTAATAAAATATAAATAATTAAATCATAAATCAAATGAATGAGTATATTTTAATATAGATAGAACGAAAAGTTTCACTTGTTCATGGAGAGTGGTTTGGTTCGGATAGAATATAAATTTTATTAGGTATTAGTAGCTGTTATGAAAGCATACAAAAGGAGAATCTGTCATAGGGGATGAGTCATCATATTTATAACGAAGGCTGTAAATAATAAAGTGCCTTATTACTTCTTGTGAATTGGACCAACTATATGATGGAGGAGCAATAATTAATAAAAAATAAAGGTATTTAGAGGTGTTATTCAATACATTTTCAATAATTTGTTGAGTGTATTGTATTTAGTTATTATATTGCTGCGACTATTCATATATACTTGCGAGTACAGCTCAATTAAGAACTTATTTGGTGCACATGAAAACTTAGAACAGTTATTATCTTATATTCAGCCATAGGTCGGAACATACTATAATATTTTAAATAGATATAAGATTAAGTTAAAGTAAATTTATATCCCAGAGACAAAGTGAACAAAATTAACAGCATTAATGTGAGAAAAAAGGTTTGGAAAGTTACGATTTAGAGAATATTTAAAGTAATTATTGAAAATATAGAGGAGTGAGAGATCAAGATAATTGAGAAGATCCTTCATAAATAAATACTTTAATCTTTGATATAATCTATTAATCTACTAGTGATAATAGGAAATATTAAGTTTAATTATAATCTTATGTTTTTAACTTTATTCTCCTTTACTCTTCTATTAAATACTGCATTTGAGACTCCATCATTAATGACAGCAGTCGCTTTTAATCATTGTATAAAATGTGAAATTGTATTTGTTTGAATGATTTCAATATATTGAAGAAAAGGTTCGAAGCACTACGCATAGCTTTAAACCACACATAGAATCATTCTGTCATATTCTATGTTTAAATGAACAAGAGATAGTTTTCTGATATCAGAATCAATGTAAAATGAAAAGAAATATAACAATTGCAATCAATTTTCTTGATAATTTTTAAAACCGGTTAATTAAAGAGCAAGTTCTTGATTCATAGATCCGGACCTATACCCAAATGGTCGAAAGGAAAATGGGTAGACATTATTTGTTAAAAAAAAAAAAAAAAATCTGGTTATTTAGATAGTTTCTATTAACGAATATCCTACAAACTCTAATACTTACGTACACTAACTTACTTAAACTAACCTACTAATAATACCTAATCTATACCATAAACTGGACAAATTATCTACTTAACAATCATATATATTTCACCTATAACAATATACCTCATCGAATAATCAGTGAAATACGTTAATAATAACTTAAATTCTAGTCCTGTCTGTAACTTCAGTGGAATTCAGTAACTGGGATAGAAAACATCCTCCACATCTCATTTTTCTGTTTACATAAGAGGCAAGTGATTGCGGATGGCAGCGATGATGTATGTGTTCTCGCTCACATGAGGGTTGAACGAGATAGAATTGGTATCTCTGAGTTTGGACTACTTCCGACATAATGCTGTGGAGTGGCTTACGGTCGCCGCGCATAGATGATCATTCCATGTACACTTTACCCAAATTACTTTGATAATACGTGATGAAAAATTATTGCATCTCTGATAAAGTCTAAAACCCAACTTTTCAATTATATATATATTATATTAAAACAAAATAGTAATAAATAATTTCCAACACAATATATTCAGAATAAACTGGAAAGATATGAGGAACCAAGAAGATTATTGAAGAGGAACCAAGAAGAGTGTTTTTTTAGGCTTCGGAGAATTATGCTTTTATCTTAATTTATCAAATGGAATAATTTTGTCAAGATGATTGAGGAAGTTTATCAGGTCTGCGATTTTTAATATATATACCTTCACAATGCAATATTAACGCTTTGCATATGTGACAGTTTGGGGAACCCAGCATGGCTGTTCGATAATCAATATATATACAAAATAATAGTACTAATCTTTGTAACCGTTACTTCCTTTACTCCAAAATGTAACCTGTCGGTTTCAGTTTCATTTATTCTTTCCCTTTATTCTTTATACATATATTTTTTATATATTATATATATATATTATATATATACTATATATTATTATTATATATATATATTATTATATTATTAATATATTTATATTATAATATTATATATATATATTAATATCATATATTATATATATATATATTATATAAATATATAATTAATATATATAATAATATATATTATATATATATATAATATTAATACTTATGTATAATAATTTAATATATTATTAAATATAATAAATATAACATATATAACATATATAAATATATATATATATATTAAATCTCTATATATTTATATTAGTATATATATATAATATATTATTAATTATTATATTATAATATAATATATGTATATTAATATATATATATATATAATATACTAATAATATTTATATATTATATTAACTAATATATAATAATATATATATATTATTATATATTATACTATATATATATTATATTATATATATATTTAATATATATATTAAATTATATATATATATTAATATATATATATATATATATATATGCAAATATAATAATTGTCAAATATAATATTATATATTTGATTATTGTATAAAATATAATACGCTCATTAAATAGTATATTATGATTATTCACCATAGCTTTAGTAGGATATTTTGCTGATACTCTGGTAAGCGCTCTTGCTGTAGCTCGTACGCATACATGCTATAATGTTTCCAAAGCTTACTGATGCACATCACTACCACACGGCAGAAGAAGTGTAATAATATCTTTTGAAGGGTGATTCCTTACAACAAGATCAAACTAAGGAAAAGCATATTACGGAAATTACTTTATTTAACAGTATTTTACATGGTAGGTATATATTTCATACTACGTTATCCGTATACTACTGTTATGGTCCTAGTTTTCTAAAGCTTCGTATGGAAAACTTATAATATTTATATTATTTATTATTTATCATAAGAATTTAATAATATATTTATTTGCAATAATTTTTATATTAACAATAGGTTATTTTATAATATTAGTATTTTAATATTATTATTATTTTTACTTATTACATTTAACTATTTTTTGTTTAAATAGGTTTATTTTATATTATTATTTTATAATTTACTTTTTGTGCGAAATTAATTATTTATATGTTAAATAGTATTTTATTATCGTGTCATTGTTAAGTATTTTCATTATATTATTCTACATCTTATTTATTATTTGTTAACTTTTATATTTGGTTATTTATATGTTTTTTTTATTTATTTAATCTCATTTTAAAAGAAGTTTCTTTTCTTTACAGTTATATAAGTTTCACTGTGTGATCTAATTGTGACGAAATATAAAAGATAGAAAGTATAAATGTATGAATCTTTATACGAATTATTTGTTCAATATAATATATATATCATATTACAAGGTTATATGATATTAATTCAAAATATATATGGTGAAGTCGATGATATGAGAGGGATAGGGGGTTCAAGGTGTAGTGAGGAGATATAAGTATAGCGGAGGATTAAAAGGTAAGTTATCTCTCATTCACAGATATCAGTGGGGCTTATTACCTCAAGTAACTTTAGAAAGTGAAAGACAGCTAAGTATAAGTTGAATGGTATATATATATAATTATAATAAATAACAATTACTAATGTGAACCTAATTTTTAACTTAGATGTGTATGATCGGAATGCTAGGTGGCACTTGTATAATCGAGACATCATATGAAGTTAGTAGTGGTCAGACGTGTGGTCAGGAGTGATGATGGCGTTAGTGAAGTTCTGTGTGATTTGTGAGTGTCGTTTTTCGAAATGATCGATAATGAAAGTACGTGAGTCGATGTATGAATAGATAGTGAGAAAATAAACTCGTGTTAGGAAGCTAGTGAAGAGATTTGGTATTCATAACAATAACACACATATAAGCATACTCGAATTCATCGTGTGTATATATTTTGTGAAACCTCTATTCAGTAGAGAATATGAGTCGGAGCACACTACTTCGGCATATGCGAATGTGAGAGGCGATTTAAGATCTTAAGAGATTATTTTAGTGGTGTACGTCTATTATGTGTGTTCTTGATAAGCTATTTAATTTACGGTGTTCCACGTCTACATACAGTAAAGTAATAATAAGTGAGAAATGAAGCTTGTTACAAGGAGAATGGACAATATTGTAGCACTGAAAGCGTTCAGTAACAGGTGTAAATGTTTCATTGTCGAATGTTTTTTGCGCAATGATCGATAGGAGGAGAGAGACTGTAATTGTGTGAAGATAATAGATTGATCTATGTGTGTGGTGATTGAAGTGTATAGAAATCAAGAGCTGATCAGATTTTTTTGACATTTTGATCATA
Organism: Trachelipus rathkii; assembly: GCA_015478945.1. Lineage (NCBI taxonomy): Eukaryota > Metazoa > Arthropoda > Malacostraca > Isopoda > Trachelipodidae > Trachelipus > Trachelipus rathkii. Next base: position 15,611 of record JABUQX010072372.1, read on the forward strand.
GCGCTGACTGAATATTCGCAAAATACTAATAGGCAAGTGTGAGATGGCGTGTAATTCGTGTTGAATTATGGTACGTTGAAAGTTATATTTGTTAGTTATTTCTATCATAAGATTATATAATTAATATATATTATAATTTAATTTTATAATATATATATATTATATATATAAATATATATATTATATATATAACTTAATATATTATATTAGTATTATCATATTTTATATATATTAATATTTATTCATTTCTTTCTTTACTTTTTATACTTATCTATTTTTTCTCCACTAGATTGTATGGAGTTAAGGATACGGCTACAAGCATCGTGAGTGGTGAAAAAGCAAGCGTAGGAATGAGTAGGGAACAATATGCTATAGAATAGAAATGACATGATAATTACGTGCTATATACTCTATAGTATCTACACTAATTTATTAGTGATAAACTGTCAACAGCTGAATATATATCCACATATATAGGAGCTTCATGGGCCTACAGCTACGTTCTCGTAATTTAGTAAATAGTACAATGTAAGGTTATAATACCCTTGGCCCAGGTGATGGGTACATACAACCATGCCCTACAATAACCTGCACATTACTATCATCACTACCCCTACCTCACCTATATATATCTAATCATGTACCTTTATTTCTCGCCTCATGCGAACTTCACACTTTATTCTCATTATCAGATACTTATCCGTTCACCTGTAACTCTCAAAATCTAACTTTTCTCTTTCAGTTCATATCGCCGTGATTACTCGGATTCTGAACAACACTCTCACATTATGATTATTACCCCATTGCTTTATTAATATTGCAGAAAGTTGTCTTTTCACTAATGTAAAAATAATCTAACATACTCTTTTATATATTATATATTATTGGCTTTATTTTATAATGATTTATTTATTCTTTCATTTACTACTTTTATCACACCAACTCAAATACTTCTTAATTAAGTTTATCCTATATTTATATTATTCTTGATCAACTAACTATAGCATAGCCCTTTATAAGTATATATTAGGTCATTACTCAACACATTGAACTTTAGATCCTCATACTGTCTTATTTCCAGTAACCTATGATTCATACATAATATATACTATATAATATAGTATGATATATATATATATATATATCATATAATAACAGGTAAATACTTATATATATACTCAAATGTAGCTTATCACTAAGCTCAGTAACTTAGACTTTAACACCATATCACGTTTATATAATTAGCACCAGCTACTTCCTTAGCCATATATACACAACTTTCTACTACTCTCTATATCCGTTTCCCTATTTCTATTACCTAAATACTCATTTCACTAAATATATTTTATAACTCAGTAACACTTGCTTCACTAGCTAGCTTCACACTACAATCTATATACATATACTTCATCAATGAGGACTGTCCTTACTCAAATTACTTAATCTATCGTTTATAGTACTTTCAAGCTCACTATCCTATTTTAACTCAATATCTGCCATATTGTTACTATCTACTATTATACCTCTATTGGCTTTTTCAATCTATACTCAGAAATACTATCTTATCTAGATTCTATATATAACGAACCAATCATTACATTATATATATTAGGTATAGGTATAACTTAACACTTAACCTAATTTCTCTCATATCTTCAATCTATTCTATATCTACTAATTTTTATTATATATTCTGTGAGCATTAACTAATATATATATTATATTATTAATAATATCACTACCCTAATATATTAATATATTTAGTGCTATTACTTATTTACTTAATAAATGTTTAAATGCTCAATAAATGTTTAATAAATTATGGAAATACCTCGGAAAGGATTTTTTAGTGTTATAGTTCACTTATATATATATATTAATTACTAACTAAATTATCATCTGTTGCATAAATATGAGTGGAAATGTGTATGAGAGAGCATAAATATTTATTGATCGATCGTGTGTATGCGCATTATATATCATATTTTGAGATTTACTCACGTCATTATATATGAAATTGTGTGTTAAGTGATGGGAACTTACGAGCGATGAGGTAATCCTCGGAAGAGATTGGGTAGATGAGTGATAAACTTAGTGCATTTTGATCGTTCTAAGACACGCCCTATCAGCGCAGTTACGATATATAGTTGTGTGTTAGGATATAGACCTCGAGCATCAAATAACACTTTATTTTAAATTTTTTAATTGAGAACCATATTCTATATTAATTAACATATGGAGGCATTGAGGGTGGAGTGTGTAATTCGTGTTGTACGCATATACTCTCAGAGTTATAGGTGTGTGTGGTTCTGGTTAAGGTTCAATATATAAGCACAGTAGAGTCACAGACCTAAGTAGGCTCTCGAGAGGACACAGATTGCGTATCTGTAATACAGTGAGATAGTGGGTCTATATCTACCTCTCGATGATAGTAGAATTGATGGATCTAGCTTCTTTAGAATCTTCATACCTCTTTATAGACTATCAGTACGAGCGCACGACCTCATCTTAGAACCTCGTATTTAATTATTCAGTTTCTCTGTGGAGAGAGAGTAAAAGTCCTTTAATTATGGCTATACGAGTATGATTCATGACTGCAGGAGGAGACAAGCTGGACTACTACTGACACAAGACAGAATTGAGATCTATAGACTTTACTTTCTGACATATAAGCATATAATCGACGTAGTGAGTAGTGTGTGTGTCCACGGCAGAATCACCGGTCTCTACCAGTAATACATTCGAATTATTGCTCATGTATGAATTTCAGGCAACGCTCACACCTCTGTAATATCATAGCTAGAAGTATACTCATAATCAAGCTATTACTTCGATCCTCTTCATGTAACAATTTTGTACAAGATAAGATTATATGAACAATATTAAAAATAAAAAAAAAGAGACAAAAAAAAAATACAGATATTATTAGAACGTATTATTAGATATATAGTAAATATGATTTACTATATATAATTTGTGGGAATCACGCACATATTATTACTTAGCTTTATTGAGATGCAGTGTTGCAGAATGTAATAGTCGATCTTGTTATAGGTGTATTACTTTGAAACTACAACGGGTAATTCACATCTTTCATAGGGTGCTATACGTATTCCGAGCCTCACTCATCGATAGTGGTGAGTTCACCTCCTCACAAGACGGGCGTTTATCTTATACTTCACTCGTATTAGATAAGTCAAGGGTGATACTACCTCCTCAGAGACTCTCTCTAGGTTGATATCTCGAGATATATACGGGGGCATATATCTGTATCTCCGATCTCACTTATCTCGAATATAAGTTTATCGATATAATTTCTGATAACACATCGTACAGCTCAGACGAAATATTGAATTCTTAACCTAAATATCTTATAATACATTATAATCTATATATATTAGTTAATATCCATATTTATATGTTACCTGATAAATATTACGAGTCCCACTATCTCATATAATTATTGGTACTTAATATATTCATAATATATGTATTTCTCATTGAATTAACTTTACAAATATTTTTTGGTTAGGGGGCTCCTATATTCGAAGCCGATGGTTGTAAACAAACGGTCGTAAACGTCTTCTTGAACATATAATTTAAAGCTTTATACATCAAGGAACTTAAATATTGCATAATAGTAATTTATTATTTTTCTTGTTAATAATGTGGTGTACTTATTTATTCTATTTTTTTTTTTATTTTTTTTATAAGCATTCAGGTAATTATATATTAAGTACTTATCTAATGGGGCGCGTTGATTCGATCGTGCTCTGATAACGTGCATCATTTACCTATATGGTATGGTTGGCGTAGCTTAGTTCAATATGTCTGTGGAGTGACCTTTTCCTGGACGTATAATATGCTACGTCCTGGTAACTTATATTTCATAGACCACTGGTTGAAATGTGCTTCCGATTTAGACTCACTACAAAAATATGTGCCATACTTTTATACGAAATTATTGTCTCTTCCTGTCGATTATAAAGTGTCTTCCTCGATGAAGTACTCCGAGAGTTATCCTCCAATTCAAATATTACTCTTGTGATAACAAACATAATGACACTACTCTCTTAGATTTATGCGTGATCTGTGACTGTCTCTTCTATTTTCTCACTCGAGTTGGCTTCGTGTTTCTTCTTTTCTCTCGTACTTAATTACTTTTTCACTCGGTAAATCTGGTTGCTCCCCAATTATAAATCGGTAAAGTCCAATTAATTGGTCACTGATAAATTTCACTCTATCATATCGACATTGCCCGTCGTTATTCAAACTGGTGAAATAAATCTTGCTTTCAAATATTAAAACGTCAAAAATCATAGGAATCTATCTGTCGACTATTTATACCCCAGAAGAAAATTGAAGTCTTTTCAGATATAAGCATTTATTTTCTATTTTAAAATAATAAAATAGTGTTTTGTTTGATATATATCAGAATAAAATTTGTATATATATTTACTAATTATTAGAATTTAAATATCATAATTATTAGTGATCTACTGGTAATTTCTCTAGTCATAATAAATATATTGTTTGTTATTGTAATGAGAGCTCTCATCCATAAATTGAGTTAATCTATTTAATACAATATTTTTGTTATTTTCTTCAATCATTTCTTATATATGAATCATATAATTTTTTATATAATAAATTATTCATATTACAAAAAAAGTTAATAATATGCTTTGAGTAACAGAATTACTTAAGACTTGAGCTGATTTAGGACTTTGATTTGTTAATTAGTTGTTATAAGCTCTTAATAAATTCATATTTTATAAATAAACTGAATATATAAGCTGTATTATAATGATAAACCTATCTTTTACCATTTTAGTTACTTATATATATACTAAGATAAGCTAACTTTATCATCAATATATATTGTATAGCATACTGTTAGTATTAGTATATATCTTCTATTGTGCAATGATGTTATTTATATTGGAATAAATAATATCATTGAATATATATGATTCCTCGGAGATCATATATCAGTCATTTTAATTGTGAACCACTAAGAAAAGAATGAAGTGCTTTTATCAAGTTTAATTTTTTCTTTACGATATAAATAGTATATTTAAAATAAAAATAATTGTCAAACTTTAACTGGTAGCAAAATTCTATATTATACCATATTAATATATATATATATATATATTTAATTATTTAAATATATAATTAATATATATCTACTATATAATATATATTATATATAAATGAATTAAAGATTGGTCTTTATAATTCATTATTATTAAATATATATAAATATAAATGGAAAATTATAATAAAATATTTATTAAATAAAACTTTTAACCCGGTTCATCTTTAACTAAATCAGTAAAATCATTTTATAATATCAATATTTATAATTTTTGTTATTACACCCTAACCTTTGTGTTTCATTAATCAGTATATACAAATTAGTAATTATCTAAACTCTAAAGTAATATACAGTCTTAGGAGTTGTATTGATAATTTATTCAAATGTACATCGGCGGCAATAAACAATAACAAATTTTGCACATACATCAACATACCACATATTGCATATTATAAACTATTTTTATTAATAAGTAATATCATATTATTCTCTGTCTTATTTTCTATAATTTTTATATAGTAATTACGATTGCCGGCGGCTGAACCGATGTGAGCTGACGCAGAGATAGTTAGAAGTACACAGCATTATGATTAGTGTAGACTGAGTAGGCTGAATAGAAGTAGTCGCGGATGATATAGAGTATTAATATATATATAATAAGAATATTAATTATATTATATATTAAAAATAATAGCTAATAGTAAGTTTATAACTATAGACAAAATTACTTAAGTGTAATATTATATCATTATATTATGTATCTATTCTAGCCCTTGAGATAACGTATTAATATTTTGACACATTAGGTGATTTAATTATAGTGAGAGAGAATATTGTATTCATGATAATTATTTACCATATAATAGTTGAATTATCCTAGTATTGAACATAATAAAGACGTTGCTATCCCTTTGATATTACATAACTATAGTGTCAAATAAGTTGATAAATTTTATTTTGGTTTAAAAACTGTACTGTGATAATTTATTATTATCTTGAGAAAAAGATTGTAACTTCAGACAGAAGTATAAGTTAAGTTATAGTTCATAAGTTATATCTTATCACCATTGTTATAACATCTCAATCAATTATGTTTTTCCACAGAATCTTTATAATATGAGATGATTTATGACATTTGTAGTCTCGTGCAGATAGGATGTATGTACTCAATGATGTTATTGGTATTTGTATAGATCTGCTGTGGTACTGTAAAACCTATACTAGATGAACTCTAGTGTGGTATATTTATACTGCTCTTTATATATCAATTACAACAATTACTACACATGGCGTATGGGTAAGTGTATTTCTTTTGGTACTCATTATCATAATCTTATCTTCCAGCATTTGACCAAATTATTATATTAAAATCCTTTATCATTTTTTATTTCCTACTACTAATCATTCATTCCAAGCATATAATACACCTTTTATTCTAGCTGTTATTAATACTTCATATCAACCTCCACTGAGCTAGTTTAGTTATATATTTATTCAATTGAAAGGCTTGGTTAAGGTAAGAGCGTTCCTATTATGCCTCACTGGTTACCACTAGCTCGCTGTCTTATGTCCTAATAAAAACTTATATTAGAAAATTTTTTATCTTATTCATATTACCCATAGACTAATACTAATCCTGAGATTCAAACTCACATTCATCTACTTTAAAGTTATATAATCTTATCCAAAAATATATGTTAACTTCCTTATCTATATACGTAATATATTAAATTACTATATATATTATTACAATATATTAATAATATATATAATTATATCTATTATAATTATTATATATATCTATTTATTCTCTTAATTACTATATATTATATAATTATAATATTCTAAATATTATATAAAATATCTAAACTATATATATATTATATATATATTAATATCAATATATATAAATATATTGTATATATTCAAATTAGTATATTCACAGATTTAATGTATATATCATTATAATTATTTATAAATATATATTTACTATTCCTATATTCTAATTATATTTTATTCATATTACAATGTTCATTTTTATAATCTTCATAAAATTTACTTATCTATATAAAAATATTATATATAATTATATATATATTCTATATTAATATATAAATATATATTTCTCATCTTTATATATATTATATTATTATTATATGTGTTAAATTTGGTGCTCTCTTCAGATAGAAACTGAAAATTATTAATTTTCTTAAGTATGTATTATTCAGGTTGTGGCATTCTTCATTAAAGAAATATTATATATTCTACTGAAATTATACTAAAGAATAATGAAAATGGAAATCGTCACTCTCTCACTAGTGTCTCGATATTATTTAATTATTTTAAAATGGTTCTTTTCTTATTTCTTTTCAGTTTTTTACATTTGTTTAATTGCTCTGAAAATATCTATATCAGATAAAGTTAATTGACTGATTAATATGAGCTTTTATCGCTACTTAAATTTTTGCCTCTTACTCCTTTTTTTTATATTTTTAAATTATATTACTATATTGTTTTATTTTAGTTTTTTTATATTGTGCAATAGTTATTATTCTTAGAAATGAACTTATGGAGTTTTTTAAAAATGAATTATATATCTCGAAAGTATCAAGTAACTAACTCTTATATCAGAAAATACATTCAATTTACATAATTATGGTGAAAATTTCAGCGTATACAACTATAAGCTTTATTGCAAATATATATTAATAAAAAACTCAAAAATAAAATATAACATTTTTTATTTTCTATAATATAAACAAAACATGATAGTATTAAAATAGTATCGAACACTTACAGAAAACCAATTTTACAATAAGTACGGATTGAGCGTACTATAAGATACCTTAATTAGAAATATGTATAAACAAATAAATGAGAAATACATTTAAATTTATAATAAATTATTATCACAGAGACATATAAACTCCAAGTACTGGTGTGAGACAGAGGTGAGGGGACGTTTTTATCCATATCCTTTTATACCGTAGGGGATGGGGCGTGAAAGATACTATCTCCACTGTCCGAACAATCCCTTTCATTAATTACTCACATCAATGAGCGCGGGGTCGTGTGCCTTCGCGGACGACTCCATGCCGAGGGGGGGTAATAATAGATCCTATCAGGCTTGTTTGTTCCGTTTCGACGCGACATTTTAGCCCAGTTGATAAGGCCCGAGAGACACTCCAGACTCTGCGTGACGCCATCATTTTTCTAGAGTGGTATATATCTTAGTTTGCTGGTATTCCTTATTATTTTAATAAAAAAAAAAGAGTATTATTATTCTTTATATATGACGTGAGTCAGTTTCATACGTAACATTTGGATCCTTTATATTTGAGTTCGGGTTTGATATTGGCATTTCATTCCACGTTCCTCATGTCAGCCTAACTTAACATTGGTAATTGTTAGTCTTTGGATAATAATACTATAGATAATATTGTGTACCTTGAGCAATATAATATAAGATAATCAAATAAAAATTCAAAAACTGAGAAATTTAAAGTAAACCAGAGAGATAGGGTTATTCATTAATATATTACTATATTTTAGATTATGTGATGAGATTATAATTAAATTTCTTTTATCCTTATTTTTTCTATATATTAATCAGTATTATATATAATAATATATATATATATATATATATGAATTGAGTTTTGTATAAATTTTGTAGTCTAGGTATTATATATATATACGAGTCCTATTATCCACTATATTATATAGATCAGCCCTGTGAGTTTATAATTATATAATTATTTAATTCTTATTATTTTTATTATTAGAATTTTATAAGTTTCAGACTATTATTATTATAGAGCATGTTTCTCACTACTTTTTATTCAGTATTCGAAGTACAAAGTCTCGAGAGATTCGTACCATAAATTCTTTATAGATGTTTGAGCAAATTCAACAATATTAAATATTATTAATATATATCTTAATTATTATTTTTATATTATTATATTATTTTTTTTTATTTATATTATAATTTTTTTCTTTTCATATCATCTAGTATAGCTCTACCCTGTTTTTATTAATCGAGTTAATCTTCTAAGGATATTACTTAACAGTGCAATACATTAATTCATCATAGATTTTACCTATTATGATTTAATGATATAATTGCTTTTTTCATGAGCCATTTATTGTGACATAAGATCTCTCATATATATAATACATTTAATTATATTCTGAATATACTTAATTACATACTATAATACTTATTTTTTATTATTCTATATACATATTTATTTTTATTCCATCACTATATTTGTATTTCTATATTTTACATTTAACTTGTATAAAGTCCATAGATTCATGTTTCTACTATTGTGCTTATTTTAGCACATTAGACCAAAGATGCTATATCTACCTTTGACCATATCTTATTTCGATCCTGCCATGCACTTGCACGTCACTTGACTATATCTAATCGTTTAAAAGCTCTCTTGAAATCGTATCTGAGAAATGATATGTGAACATGAATGAACAGGCTGTTTCTGTTACCTATATTTCTAATTATTTATATGCTTTATTTTTTTATTCGATGAGCAGTCAGTCTTATGCGTATATTTAAGTCATATGTAAAAACTTCTCTTTCTTATCCATGAGGCTGTTAGAATTTGTCTAGGCAATGGTCATCCCTTTTTTAATAGCTAGAAACTAATATACCAGATCTCAATATATTCGTTGTATTTTTGGTTATCTATACATATAAAGTCATCTTCTACTACCAACCATTATTTTTCAATATACCTACTTCTTTATACTCTTCATTTTCTCTTTTTTCTTTTTCTCCTCCTTTTTTCCCAAACCCCGAAAAAAATTCTGCTGTTATACTCTTTTCCTCGCAGTAGATCCTCATAATGTTAATAGCCCGCTATACATCTTTCACTCGTAAAATGTCGAGAGTGCATATGAGGTTGTGATGTAAATACTGTAGATTTCCGGTAAGTGCCACCAATTCTAATGTACTCATTAACTTTGACGACTATATATCTGAGAGACTGGGAATAATGTTGCAAAGTTTTTTGCTATATCTGAGCCCCTTATATAGTGCCGTGTAGATATTAATCAGTGTGTCATAGTGTCCCGTGGAATAATGTAAAATTTATGAATGACTTTGAGACACTCATCCCTTTCGGATGTAACACGATGTGATTATACTTTGTGTCAATATATCTTCTTGAAATGTACTTGATAGGAGGGAGGATCGAGAAAATTAGAATTGGCATTCCTTCATCTATCTCCTCAATCGGTAAAAATACTCCACTGACCTAAGAATTTCTCGTAAATAGACGTCAAATTCCTCTCCCTCCCATACCCAAGAAAAAATCCCAATCACAGCGCGACTGCCCTGGACAGGAAAAAAGAAAAGGAAGGACACTACGTCCAAATTATATAGAATGTCAATATGATACATACCTGGAAGTTTTACACCAACATCAAAACAAACATAAAACTTCAATGTGCGAAACTACAGGGCAATCAGCTCCTAAATGAACCTTTGAATATAGTGGGTTCCGATTTATTTGGATTTAGAGAAATGGCGACGCGTATGTAGAGAAGCTTGGTCGCGGATACAACGTCGGCGGTTCATTCAAGGAATGCATTATTATTTTTCAAAAAGCTTTATTCAACACTCGAAAGAGTTCAATCCTGCGCAGTGCAGGGTACGGGTCAAATAAGAGAAACAAGACAGAGAAGAAAAATAATATAGACAATGCCTATCCATTACTTATGTCAGATATTACACTAAGTCAGCGCATAATGTATATATAGTTAAGTGGTTATTACAAGGATAATGGAAAGTATCATTATTGAACTAGAGTTTTATTCATAGTATACTACTATTTGTGTACTTTTATGATCTACGAATAACTTATAATATACTTAATAACAAAATAAGACTGAGGTGATTTAGTATATACCGGATAGCACCCCTACATGAAAATATCATAATAGAGTCAAGTTATACTTATATATATACCATTATCATAATGGCTAGGATGAGGCTACTTTTGTAATTTAATGCTTGGAGCAACTTAATAGTATAAGAGTGCAAATAAGTATACAAATTGGTCTTAACTAAGCCAGTCTAAAACGAGATAAATACTTTAACTCACAAAATTATTATCTTATTGAGGCCAATGAGCCTCAACTATGCAATCCAATTTTGAGTTGATAATGTTGAAAGGAATTATATTATCCCAGTATAACATTAATTTTTATATGTTATATAGTTTAAAAGAATAATAGGTACGCATAAAGAAATTAGTGTATTTAATATATTGTCAACAAAGCGTATTAAAGAGATCAAGTAGTTCTATCATTAGAAACCGTATTACGATTAATCTATGAGATAGGAAATGTAGATAAGTGTTATTACTATCATACGAGGAGAATTTTGGTATAGATTGTTGTAAATAGTATAAGTTTTTATAATTTGATATGGGAGAACTGTTTGTGAATTTCATACGCAGATTTTCACATGGAATTTCAGAAGCACCGTCGCTAATCTCGCCACGGTTGGTGAACTGAGTTCAGTCAGTATCAGGGGTTCGCTATCTCCCAAATATAAGAAAGGTATTATATTTACAGCATAATGCGAGAATAAGTAAATACGGAAAAGATTCAAGACTGAGAGGCAAATAGATTCTACCATAAAGTTAAAGCAAAAAAGAAATAGGAAAATAAAACCATCACAATAATTAATAACAGCAGATCATAAATAAATATAGATAATTTTGTATAGTAGGGTTCATTTTGAATAGAATATTAAAACTTGTAGGGATTGCCTTGTAATGTGGTCGAGTAAGTTATCATAGCATTATGAGTGAATGTGAGTTTGATGATATCGTGACAGGATGAGAAAGAATTCATTAATAGAAAAGCTTTAGAAGGTAAAGTAGGTAAAGTAGATAAGAAGGTAAGATATTCAAAGACCAGTAGCGAATTATCACAAGTTTAACGCTACACCATCTAGGGATAGGAAACCACTGATTGAAAGAAAAAAGGGCCATAAAAACGTAGAAGGGATACATGTTCCCCCTGATTAAACTTCAAAGTCACGAACGTATCAAGACGGACACTCTGTAGAAGGTTAAGAAAGTTTGTTGAAGCGATTTTTTAATATAAAAAGAAAGAAATACGTGGGATGATACATAATAAGATAAAGACTAGTACAAAAGAGAAAGGAGAGCCAAGTCATCAAATGAGGAAACAATGAGACGGGGATTAAGGAAGCCACTCTGAAAGAGAGAGTATGGACAAAGGAGATTTGAAAATCGCAGGTTTCTGTGGTAGCACAAATTATCTCCAATCAGTATTTCGTGCAAGGGTACCAATTTAAACTATTGGCTCTAAACTGAGACATTAATTAGAGGTGGGTGATAAAATATAGTAAATCAAAAGAACTGAAGACACACCATAACGCAAATAAATGTCATTTACCTCACGTAGTTTTTGTATACCTCAACTAAGCGGCGGAAATAACAACCATAAATACAAGTTGGTACATGATTGAGGCAATAAAGTTATTGCTAATAACATAAAATATAAAAATAATCAAGAGTTATAATATCTAGTATCACAATTTCCCTTTTTTCTTGACTTACTCTCACCAGTTTTTATAAATGCTTAGTACTATATATATCATATCAGTTTATTTATGTTTTCATAAAATAACATTTTTTGGTATTTTTTTATTTGATCCTATTAAAAATATTATAATTTTTCTAGACACTATAATATATATACAATAAGTCTCCAACACAAAAAATAAAACACATAAGATTGAGAAAATGAGATCACTCAGATAATTACTATACTCATTAAACAGATATATTATATATATATATATATATATAATAATATATTAACGAGTAAATATATATATATATATTTATCCTATGTAAAAACCTTTATAAATAAAACTAACTATTGTGACTATCGTATCACAGTTCAATATTATAAAAAAAGTTATATATTCAACATTAGTAAAGTACTATTTTAATTCTTGGATTAAGTATAATCTTTTTTAATATAATATAATTAACATACTTACCGTGAACACAAATAAGAATTTGACTGTGGTAATATATAAGCAATCATAGTAACGAACATTAATAATAAAAATTAATAAAGTAAAAATTATATCATTTTGATACTCTTCAGTCAAATAAAATTAAAAGATATAGGCAATTATAATTTCAAATCTTGATAATTTTTTGTATAAAGCAATATTATTATTCAAAAGACCGTTGGCAAAAATTTTTCAATTCAGGAGACAAACATGTCAATATACAGAAAACTAAAACATATAATGCACAAACTAAGATTCAGGATGCATCAATATCTATTTATAGATAAGTGTAACTCCTAATGCTTAAGATGACGCAGTTAACAATAGAATAAACTAAGTAGTTTTTGTATCTAAGAACAAATGGGTATCTTCAAATGCTGCAGATTATGTAATTGTATTGTCATTGATAAAAAAGATTGGCAAATAGATTACAAAGATTATGGATTGCATCTGTTAGACGGGGGATTACAGATGCACTCTAATAATATTCATTACTTCCGAAGAATACTTTTTGAAATAGATCCTACGTAGCCTCATACAAGAGATTTCCGAATGTGACGATTAAATTTTGTCAACATAATCGATAAAGTCTGTGTATAACTAAGTAAAAATAGAAAGATTTTTAAATGGTAAGAGAAGATTAGTTTAGGCTTGAACCCATAGTCTTTGCTGATCATTGTCTGTGACTGTGACTATACTACGCACGGACAACTGTTATAAGCAGTAGCAAGAGAGGACGAGATACGCAGAAAGTTGGGGGAACTAATATCTGTTAATTCAAAGTGAGATAGACTACTACGAGGGTATTGTGCAACATAAAGACCTAATCAGTCCCTTTGAACACTAGCACCAGATATAACAGTAGGGATAAAGAAAGGTGTATGTAGAGATTGTACTTGGAAAAGTAAAACAAATTTGCGCTCTCTTTCTTGTTGTATATTATGACAGGTTTACTGACTAAGAGAGATACAATACCCTATAAAGACTAATGTGGTGAGAAGCTCCAGATAATTTGTAGATATGCTCTTGTGGTTTTTTTTTAAATAGTTATATGGCCTAAATCGATGGGAACTATGACTATGTGTCGTGAACCTTTGAATTAATACGCATAGTGTTGGCTATGATGCCAGAGGGAGGTAAAGCAAAAGGATGGAATGTAAGGGATTGTAAAGACCAAGCCAATGATACTAATTAGTTAATTACAATATTTATTATATTATATACTATATATATATATATTTATATATCTATATATATATATAATATAATAATATATATAATATATAATATAATTATATATATATATATATATAAATTAAATATATACATTATGATATAAAAATATATTAGTATAAAAAAATACGGGGGTTTTGTGTATAATGTTTCAACGTCAAAGGATCCTCATTATTAAAATACGTAACCTTAAAATTTAGGTAAATTACTTTCCAAAATCAGTAAACTATCATAATATAGCATAGAGAGCAATAGTGATTTTTAAAAAAATACTTTATAAAAAAGTTATTTCATAAATAAATATAGTATAGCAACATAATAAAAAAAGTTATTAGTGAGTAAATAGTAACAGATATATTAGCAATAAGTTGTTTCCACATCTAATAAATTATAATATATATTATAGTATAGATTTATTATTATAATTAATTTTCAATACAATTAATAATTTTTAAATATAGGTTTTATTACCTATTGTACTATATTATTTAAAGAGAGATATATCTTATTTATAGAAAAAATATATGTAAATTTGCAATCATATTCTAGGATATAATTCTAGTTAAAGTTATTTTACATATAATTATTATACATTTTTAAAGTACCAATATAACTTTAATTCTTAATATACACACTATTAAATACACTCTAAAAAAACATTAACACTTAATTATAAAAACTCTTAATGGTCACTTATATCTTTCCCGATACATCTATTGACATTTGGAAACATATGGAGAAGGACTTATGAAATTATTCAAAAAAGATCAGAAACTATGACTGACATTTTTTTTCTGAAGTATAGGGTTTAGCAAGTAAACATAGGTATTAATAATTTATGGTTATCAGGGATCTACGCTCCTTTTATTATATAACTCCTGTGAGATCTGATATTATTTTTTAATTTACTTCGTGATCTTGACTGTCATCAGAAGACAATTCGAGAGTTGACAACTTTAGAGCCAGCAATCTTACACCATATATAAGATGTGTTGTTACACTATGAAGAGTTCATTAAGAAACAAGACTCATAACTTACCTCTCATATGATCTTAAATTGGGCGATAGTAGAATTGGTCGACGCGTACTATTTAGTGTGATTATGCATTGTGACTATGTTGGAAATGCCAGTTGTTCTTTTTTCTGTACAATTTAACACTCGAGGGTATAAGATTGATATTGTACATATCGCGTCTTATGATCAGGCATATATATAGATATTTCGGCAAAACAGTCTAGTATAACTGGGTCTATAATAACGTGGTTCTATACTTCAACTTTTTATCACAAAGGGTCGTAGGTTACTGGTGTGGGATCGTGAGTGTATAGGTTAAGATTACGACGCGATACGAAACCACACATTAGGCATACTAGATTCACATCGAATATACCTAATATTATCAACCATTTGCTATTATAGTTTTATACATTCTTTGGTTGAACAATATAATGTTCCATAGGATAATTCTTCTAACTTTGTGTTTTTTTTTTATTAAGTTGAAATTATAGAAATGTATTAAATAATTAATTTAGTGTTTTATACAAATTAGGGAATAATCTATCTTTATACACTTTATTGTGACATCTAGAGCAAAATTATTAAATTTTTTCAATAAAAGTATGTGTCAAATTAGTTTACCAAAGATATTAGTGGACAAGTACAGGCAGTTATCAAGTCCAATCTATGTAGCGTTCCCTTACCAGTTATAAATCTAGAATGGCTCTAGTTACATGTTTTTTCTTTAGTCACACAAATTTTAGCATGCTTTACCTTTAGATTGGAAATTTTTATTATATTTTTATGTTAAATTTTAATTCGATTACTCAATTTAGATTAAAAATGGTAGGTTGTATATTATCTAACATTTAAATACTGTAAAGTGACATATAATCTCATAAATTATGAGAAAACATTCCTCCTGCACGTTCCATCGGAGGCATTAGATAATACTTAATAGGATGATAATACGAACAATTCTAGAATATTAATAAAACAGATAATAAAGCAAATTTATTAATTAAAACAATAACATAATAAATATATAGCATATTGTCAAACATTTACACCCTACCTATGCTATAGACTTATTTTGTAGGGTGGATAAGCAAAAATATAGTTCTAATAGAAGTGAGCAGGTTTGGCTGGAAATATATATATTTATTTGTTTAGTTCTAACTTACTTAATGGCTATAAATCATTCTTGGGTTCGATATACACATTTTTATCTCGTTTTTGTAGGACTTGGTGCGGTGGACGAAGCATGTTGGAGGCGTAATTTTACGAGAGCTTTCGACTAAGGTGGATTCTAAATGTTTTGTGACCATCCTAACATAATCATAAAAAAGAGCCTAAAAAAGATCAAAGAAACAACCCTCCAGTTTATATAGTCCTCATATTAAACAAACATACATGTGTGGTGACTAAATAAATGAAAGATATTCATCATAAACTCTAAACACTCCTCACATTAAATGAAATCAGTAACAATCACAGATGTACGCAGTGTGATATTCCTCCGTTTTTACCTCTGTATATTTTTGACGAAAGAGCCTACGTTCGACAGACTCGAGGGGTGTTAAACGCTCCGTACAACTCGTTAAAGATATCATTGATTTTCCTCATCACGCCATCTTGCCAACGCAGATCTCGTCACTCGTCGCACCTATTGTGTTTAGTGTTCTCTTTTTTGTGGTCGCATTCGCTCAGTTGATATTGTATAATACTGTGAGTCTCTCCGACACTGTGGTCTCTCTGGTAATAATATCTTTAGCATGTTGGATATTGATCATTTGGTCTCTGGCTTAGTGGGTTACGAGTCCTTTGAAAAGGCCAGGCTTAAGGAGACTCTCGTTGCTCTCGTCTGGCACTTGGAGGAGAGTAAGATGTTGTAATACCGTGAAGGCCCTATTTCGTGTATCAAGTAATAGATTGAGGGGTCTACAGCAAGATAATTCAAGCTCGCGCTGACTAAAATCGAGTTTGTTTTCCATCTTAAATTCTTCATTTTATGATCTTTCTCACAAAAAATTCACTGGTTATGATTATGTAAAGACTAATTCATTTATTTACTACAGAAGGAGCATTCATTTAGAAAAGTTTTAAGTATAATAAAAGAAAATAGTGTTATAATTTATATGTAAGATTAAATTTAAATCTATTTAATCTCTCTGTCTTCTCACAAAAACTTTGAAAGACTCTTATAGAATACGAACATTTCACCTTTTTTAATTATCTCAGATCTATACTCATTATTATAATAAAAGAACTCCGGATTAATCTTGGGAATGGGAATCTAATTGCCCATTTGCCAATATGAAAGGACTGACATAACTAAACTATATGGGCATAGTAGGAATCTTTTAAATTAATTTTCTAAGCTATTTATATAAAGTCCTATACACCTTTTTTATTAATGTTCTTTCTTTATGGAGTGATTTGATTACGTATTTGCTAATCTTTTTCCTTTTGCCAATTTCAGCATGTCGGCACAAAATAAACTTAATTTATCCTAAATATATAATCTAATATCTTTACCAGATGATGGTGATATAGACCATTGATATTTATTCGGAACTACTATTAACACTCCTTACGTTATCCCTGACTTTCTCTTCAAGGAGCTATACAAAATTTGAAGTGGCATACAAACACGTTTTCCAGGTAGGTTAAAGTAAGGAATTCTAAATACATACACTAATATTGGTGCATCGGAGAGTTATCTTAAGATTCAAAAAGATTCCTAGCAGTGAAAGTAAACAATAGGATCATCCGAATAAAGAATATCTCTGCAGTTTTGTCTTTTTACGATAACTTTAGTAGTTTTTATCAATATCTTCTGGTTGAAAAAGGTTGTAGAGAAAATATTGTTATTGTGGAAGACAGAGAAATTTTCTAGAAAATCAAGTATTAAAGGTGTTGAATTAGAAAAGCACGCTTGATTGAATACTCTGTCAGAGCCAAGGGTTTATTAAAAAACAATTGTAAGGTGTTATAAACGCACACGGATCGTCACAGGTATGAGCGTATCTGTACTTTATCAAGACTATTCGCAGGATGTACCTGTGAAACCTCGTTAAAAAAATAAGTAGTTCAAGTAGTTATCACAAATTATTCGAGAATTAGATGTAAAACTGAACCCGAATCGTCCGGGTACATATTCTTCGATAATAAAAACCGACCAGGGGTAATAATAATTTTAAGATGTAGTACAAATTTTTTCTATACCAACAATATAAAATATCAAGTAATACTTGGAAGGTTTGTCCTTTTGTTTATATACGCCCCTAGTATCATTGCTTCTTGTAGAAGGGCAGGAGGTGCTTAATTGTTTGTGGTGTTAAGATAAAACTAATAGAGTTCCCGTGGAAAGTTTTGTGATAATACTTTCCCTAAACAAATACGTGATACCTCACATCGCTAAATCAAAGGCTACTACATAAGGGGGCAAATCCATATCCGTAATGGGTATGTTCCTGTTCGTGACTTGTGCATATAACGGTGGTACACGCCAGGAATCTTGCGGGTGCTAATAAACGGCTTCTTCTGCGGGTTCTCGCGACAACGTCGAGTATACAACGCACTTAAAATTGATGCTTCAGATAGACAGTTTAGTTCCAAAGAGCTATCAATCGCATCGTGCTTCGTGATACCTAGCCTAAAATGGGACGGGCATCAGGAAATATATAAACGGGACTATATAGGCCAAGCCTGGATAAGGAAAGAAATTATGAGGGAGTACCCGTTAAAAACTTACAATAAAAAGTTATCTCACCTGAACAAAATATCCTTTCAATGTGTACAAAACGCTTTCTTTATGTAAGAGGCCAGATTGCATAAAATCTCTATAATAACTAGTTATGGTTCTTTAACTCGTACTTGCAGACGTTATGTCATTAGGATGTACATCTACATCTAAATAATCACGCATCACACGTTTAACCGGAAATTTGTTTTGAGACAACGTATATGTTGATCATCAGACAATATTATATGTACATTTTGATTGTGGTTCAACGAGTTAATGGTTCGAATCTCGCTTTTGACTTTGACAAAGAAGTCTTGTTTAAGTGTTATGCTCAACACCTACACTAAGTGGACTAACCAGAGCGAGGTATATAATTGACAAAGTTACATCACCTCTGCTAGCTTATTTTTGATGAATATAATTTGATCTTCCCTTGCAATGTGTTTCAAACTAAACGTTGCTGGGAGAATATTGAAATCCGAGGTGATTTATAAAAGTCTTGTCTGTTTAAACTTTTATATTGTGCAATAAAAAAAATCATACACATAATCAGACAGTATTATACATTTTTTATTGGTTTACAATATTTTGTACTTTAAAAGAAAATTCAGAAAGTCTTGTAATTCAATTAAAATAGGTCTAACTTCAAAAACCCGCTATTTAAAAACAAGCCGTACACCAGTAGTCGAAAGACAAAGGAATTCAGGTGAACGATGTAACCAAATTGCCACCAGAAGATGTGAACTCTAAAGTTTGAAAAACATCTATTAAAACAAGCGCGCCAAGTTACACTCTTAAAATAAGTTGCCTCTAACTATCTTTAAACATAGTTATGTGTTAATTAACAGGTGAAAATTAAATAGTTAGTTAAAATAAGAATAATTATACTAATGAAAATATATATCATGTAAATAGTATGGTAATTTAGAATATATAATAAAAATCAACATATGATTATAATATACTAATATAATACAATAAGGCAATTATCGTTCTAACCATATCATATCACTATATAAATATCATACTATAATTAAGATACTATACTAGATAGATATAAGATAACGGTATCCTATTTCAACTATATTTATTACTGATATAGAAACTATAACCTATATTGTGAATACGATTAATCTAATTCTATAAAATAAGAGAAGGTATATGAGTACGAAAGGTAATAACTTCAAATCAGGTAGTAAAGGTGTATGTTTATCTTGTAATATCATTTATTCCCCCGTTCTATGTAACAGATCGGAGGGCATAGCGGAGGCTGGTTGATTTGCTAACTCATCTATTGAATCATGTATTTTCTCAACATAAGCTCAGGATGCGGGATGCTGAGAACAGAAAATATTGAGTAATGTACAAAATCCTAAAAATCCTCAAGAGAATATATAAAGTATTATTATAAGTAATCTCTACATACAGAATAAATATATAGCTTTCACTAGACACACTTGAGCTCTAAATTCAACTTTTATATATATAATCAAATGTAATAAATGTTTAATTATAAATTGCTTTAAATTTACAATGTTCTTAATATGTCCACATTAACTAATGAATTTAGTAGACGTATATTAGTATGTATTGATATACACGTGTAAATTATATATATGGAAAAGTAGAGAATACTCTTTCACAATGTTATTCCACAGACATTTTACTATATTACTATCAGTGAATGAACAGTAATATTTGAAAATTATAATTGAATTAAAGTTAATACTTTATTT
>JABUQX010072373.1:0-13902 GCA_015478945.1 Trachelipus rathkii
TCTTCTTCTTCTTCTTTTTTAGCTCTGCAGCTCTTCCTTTGATAAAATAGTTTGTGAAGGAATCTTTCAGGATGAGTTTCCAATAAGTGTTTATCGGTAAAATGCAAAAATAGGAGATAAAAAAATAAAAGAAAGTCTGTTGCTTTCCTTCGTATGAAAATTGAAGGAAGCTATTTTCCCTTTTTTTAATCTTGGATCTTTGAGAAATAATTTTCCGATTTAGGTAAAGAAAATATTTCATTCGTGTTGGTAATAATTTTTAAAGATTTAATGACTTACGACAATGCCATAGAATGATAATTAAGCTAATTTGCTAATGTTTAGGAAGGGTGCATAAGTAATTGATGTTAAATTTGCCGATCTATTTAAGGGTTTAAAAAAGTACTTAAAGATTTAATAATAAATTCCACGACTTAGTCATTAGATGTAATTAATGTTTTATTACAGAGGTTTGAGAAGGGTAACAAGAAATTAGTATGAAATTCAATGGCCAAAGTTATTTAAGATAATTGCGCATTTAAAGATATAGTATTAAATTCATATATCTTAAGAGATAATTACAGAGGTTTAAATAATTCAGAAGTACCTATGATATGGAATTAGTTTGAAATTCAATGACTTAGTTATATGAGATATTATTTTATTAAGAAGATTTAAGCACATAAAGAATTAGTTTGAAAATGAATGACTTAGTTATAGTAAATAAATATTTTATTAAGAGGTTTAAGAAATACAAAAGGAAATAGTATGAAATTAAGTAAATTTGTTAGTGATATATTGAGTTTTAAACATGGGTGGCAAAAAGCCTACTTTTGAATCAAAAACAGGCCAAAAAACCTGTTAATAAACAGTTAAAATGGTTTGGAAAAAGATTAAGCAGAAATGCATATTAGAATTAAATAGCATAGTCAGTGTTGACTAAAAGCCAACGTTTTGGTCCAAAAGCAAAAGACCGGCATTTTGTTAACCTTTACTATTAAAGTTTCAAACATTTATCAGAGTCAATCCAGATTTTCAAGTAACACTTTCAAATATTTTTTAGATGTTTAAATACAGGTATTCCATAAAAGAAAACATTTAAATAATGTGTATTGAGATATTGATAAGTAGAGGTAGTCCAAAAGTATATCATTTCTTTCTATCTATCTATCTATCTATCTACCTATTATCTATAACATATTACTATCTATCTATTCTTATTATTATTACTCTCTCAAGCATCTCTGTCTACGGTCTTTGTGTTCCTTGGCCTTACCTATGGCCATGGCTCGACGGGGACTGCCTCTTTCCGGCACTTGGCTCTCATTTTAATTTTTAACGCTCTCTTGTTTCTCCTGGTCGTAGTTATTGCCACAGGCTTCCGGGGCCGTGGTCCCCGTTGCTCACGTTTCTCCTCCTCTGGTTTTACATCTATGATACCTATAGGGAAGCTGAAGGATATGAGAAAAAATAATTATCCTTATTTTTTGATATTATAGCCAACACATATACAGGGACCACTATATTTTTTCTCCACTTTTTCACGTGGGGCCCTTTTACCCATGGCGCATCTGTTCATGGTTCGATCCCATTTTGGGCTGACTCTCCTGATGTGCACGGGTACTTAAAGTTATCAGTGGGTGCCGCCACGGTCTTACTCTATGGGGCTCGGGATCGCTCACGCATTCACATGGAATTTGGTAAGCTCCCCATATTCCAGGTATTCCGCTCCTTCTTCGGTGCCCCGGGCCTCTCTAGGGGTCCTTTTGGCCTAACGTGTTATCGGTTTCATAATCTACTCTTGAGGCGTGCGTGTCCCTTCTCAGTTTTCCTATATTGATTTGTGGCGTTTCCTCTGTGTGGTTATTGCATAGCAGGCATGTCGGGGGGCGTGCTTTCGGCAGGCCTGTCTTTTCCTGCCTGTGAACGCTCCTTATAGGAACTACTCATTTCTTTCTTGTTCCTATCTTTACTTTACTGCAACCGGGACGCCTGCTGGCTGTGGCTTCGGTATGTGTTTGCTTCACTGGCCGGTCAGTCCGGTGGTGTCTTTATCCTCAGGTCGGTGTGGCGGCTTGTTCTCTCCCAGCTGTTATCCGTAACTGTATGGGTTTTTGACTGTGGTTGCTCACTCATTATGGTCACTGGCTTCTACGGGTCATTGGCCGCTTTTACCCTGGACTTCTCCATTCTCGGTCGTTGTCCGGTTGGTCTACCACGGTTTGGGCCGTACTTCCTTCTCTATAAACTGTTCGCTACCCTGGGTTTACCGGTCGTCGGTGGACTCCCGACGGTTCTTTGATCTTTGATCTTCCTTTGTCCGGAATTGCCCACCAGCTCGTCTCCTTCCCTTATCTTCGATTTCATCAGCCGGGGTGTTCCACATTTACTTTCTGTACTATTCCCCCGTCATCCCTGTACGTTTGAGTATTGTGAGTGCTTATTCTCCCTGGGCCTTTTTACACCTCACGGTGTGCAGTTCGTGTGGTTTTTAATTTTATCGCTCCCCGTCCCCTTCGTATTACCCCCGCCTGCCGCCCGCGGAATGCACCCCTTGCCAGCTCCCTCACTAATATATATATATATACCCCCCTATATATATCACTTTATCTCTTATTACTTCTTTTTTTATTTTTTTTCATTCTCTCATTCTATTATTTTTTTTCTTCTCTTCTTCTTTATTTCTATTCACTATTTCTCGGCGCGTTCTTCGGTGTACTCCGGCTCTATGTTTTTACCCTAGTACTACTATCATAGCTTTGACACCGCTATTACGTCTCACAGGCACCTCTGTTTTCTTACCATCTTATGCCTACTTTTCGCCGTTTGCCCTAACTAAGCCAACGTTAATCCATATTCCCTGTGAAAGCGACGCGCCGCAGCGTCGAGAGCAGGAAGCAGGCAGGGGAAGAGAGAGGAGAGGGAGCGAGACTGTGGGAGGGACGAGAGGCAGGAGGGCGCAGCGGACAGCGACGCCGAGGCGGAGGAGAGAGGAGGCACTTGTAGTTTGCCCACAGTAATCATTTTATTTTAATCTGTTGTTTTCAGATCCTCGGACACTTTCTCGACCCACGCTCGCTAGTTCATCTCCATAGCCATAGTGATTTAGCCGCCTTTTATCTCAGTACCTCCAGACTATACCATGGTTACACACTTGCCCACTCGAGCTGACAGTTAATATCGCGCTGAAGTTACTATCCAGGGTTTTTGTCTTTACTCTAATCTTCATTTTACGTATTTAACACTCTTCTCTCGCTCGCTATCCTAATTGCACTGTATATACCCCCAAGGGTTCACGTCCTCTTATCCGCCTGTTTTCGTTTTTGCATTTGTGCTACCTGGCATAAAGACTTCTCACACTACCAGTTTTAAGGCACGAATCCTTTCGGGGGCATCATCGGACTGAGCTTGTTTCCACACACCACTTTGCTCAGTGGTTCTACTAAGAGGCGCAACGTGGTTTTGGACACTACCCCACCCATACCCCCACACCCATACCACTGGTTTTTTCTTTCCCCATAATTGCATCACACTGCTTAGTGCTGGGTTTTCTCGGGGCACCGAAACAATGGCTTTCAGTGGCTATTTCCCTGAACTGCCATTGCTCCATCACCAGCATCACTCCGCGCCTTCTTTCTTTGGGTTTTACTTTTTTCGTTTACAGCCATTCAATTCCTCCACATTCGGGTACCGCGCGCTCAACGCGCAACCTTATAACCCGCTTTAGGCCTTTCACCGTTGTTAGCTTTTTACCCAACTTTGTGTCCCTGAACACAATCCACGACCAGCACTTTTTACGCTTTTTTTCTACCATTTCGTTTCGCCACGTGCACCCTCGGCCCACCGGCCTTCGTTGCATCTAGCTCGACGTAGTCCTTACATTCTCTATTTATTTTCCTATAATTTCTCTACTATCAATCTTTCTTCATTATACTTATCATAACTCTTCTATCTTAATGATATACAATCTATATATATCTCTCTTTACTCATATATTTCTCTTATCTTTTTCTCTTTATATCTGTGTGTGTGTGTGTTGTTCTGCTGTCTGACCACTCCCCATCTTTCTCTTTTCTCACAACATCCACCTCTCGCATTATACCACTCTCTTGCTCCAGGCGGCGCGTGGTTTGTTCGAACACCTTGCACCCAGTCCGTGGTAGGACCAATTAGGAGCCGTATCGTGCCTTATTTGTCTCACGATCAGTCACCACATATATGGAGTGTTGGCGGCTGCTCACCATCGCGATACACCAATATTATAATTTCACACAATCATATAATTTAAATCTTCTATCTCTATCTTCTCATCTATTAGTAATCTAGTACTATTAATCAATCTATATACTCCGGTAACAAGCGTTATCTAATACATGCTATATAATATATCTATTTTATACTTTATCTCTATCTTTCTCTCATTTCTCTATCTCTAAGTATGAATGTGAATAAAGTATAATATATAGTATATCGTGTTATTCTCTAGAAAAACTTTACTCACGTACACATCCATCTACAAAACATCCAGTCTCCGTTTCACTCATTCGAGTCTTCAGTCCTATCATCTATACCTACAAACATCTTTTCTCTCTCATCTAATCTTTCTCTCCTCTTTATTCTTCATTTCTTCGTTATTCTCGACAAAACCTCTCACTTCCCTTATCTCTTCTCCAAAACCAAGAACCGCTAACATATACTTGCTTAGCTAACTCACTTATCTGTACAACAGTAGAAATATTTCAATAAAACCTTATATTTACTACAGTCTTGACAGTCATTTTCGCAACGTGCGGGGTTCCGGCATCACTTTTCAGGTGTGTTCTGACTACATACCTGGCCGTTTTTGGGTGACTGCACCACTTAAATAAGTTCTTCCATCTGCTCGGAGGATCTTCGCTGCTCTCGCCGTTTGGTCTGTGTTTTTAGGTCGGCTGTTTTAGATCCGGGTATGGCGTGGCAGGAGTGGGGTTCCTGGTTCGGGGATCGGGGTAGGTATTTGGGAGGGTTCTCGGCGTTTTGTTTTTGGGTGTCGGGGGGTTCTTTACGGGGTTGGCGTTCCTGTGTTGTGGTGGCTATTGCGTGTTATTCATCTTTTTTCGCTCGCGGTTCCCCCCTTTTCGCTGCCTTCTTTTGTATCTGATGCTTGTGCATTTTTGCCCTCGGCTCGTTCCGTGTGGGCTTACTGTTCCTTTGTTTATATTATATATATATTATTTTTATTTTATTTATTTTATTCTTATCTTATTTCATTTATTCTATCTTATATTTATATTTATTTCTATATCTATATTATTGGCGTTGAGGCTCATCTCTCCATAAGTGGAGGCTTTGTGGTGGACTTTTCTGGGTGTTCCTCCACACTCTATTTGCTCGCTATGGCATGCTCTTTTGGATTTGTTTTGGTTAGGTGTCCATCCCATCCTCTTCATTTGGTCCATTTTTTTTTGGGGGGGTGCCCCGGAAAATATTCGAACATTGATTTTTTTTTTTAAATTTACGGCCGATTTAGGGGGCCTCGGCGACCGGGACCCCCGGGGGGGACGTTTTCCACCTCCCGCAGGGGCGGGGCTGGCTCTTCCGCTCTTTGGTCTTTGGGTGTCCGCGGGGGTTCCTCCGCCCTCCCTACGGGGTATGGAACACGTCCCCCCTGTGTTCCCCGCTCGGCTCGCGCCCGCCTCCCTTGCCGGTGTCCACTCACTTCACCCTGCCTACATCCCACTCCTTTCCCTCACACTCATCACTATCTTGGCGTCTTTCCTCCCCCGCATTTCACCCCAGCCACGACGGTCCTCCAGCCTTCCCCCCGGACACATCCCCCACTCCTTTTTACCCTCCTCCATCACCTTATCTCTCGTTCACCCATCGTCCCCACCCAGATTCACCCTCCATTCCTTCCCTCACCTTCTTCCCACATTCCTCCACTCCCACCCCCCCCACTCGTCCCCACCGCTGTCTGATAATCACATCCCTGGCACCTCACTTGCATCACCACCTCTAATGCGGTGCACTACGATTTGCACCAGCACGACCCCTCCCTCACCACGACCTGCCCCAGGACTACCGCTTACTTCAGCTTACCAGTCTACGTACTCCAGGTCACTTTCTCAATCACTATCCCCCTATACTGCCACCTCCATCTCCACTCACCGCACCATCTCCACCTTCCTGGACTCTTTTGACATTTAATCTAGTACCCACCACATCAACGCCTCCCGGTGACGTTGTGCTTTTCTACCACAATATATCTGACACACCTCCTACTTTCCCCTCCCTGAAGACATCGCCCACACTGCTAAACACTTGATCTGCTGACACTTCACGACGAACATTCCACCGTCCTTAGCCTGCGAGGTCCTCGGTGTTCGGGATGCCTCGCTTTCCTTTTTCACACTTTTTTCAATTTCTACTATCACAACCAGTGTCTTTACTGTTTTTACTTTGTGTAACTTAGTCTCCATGCCGTGACGTACAGCCTTCCATTCACTCAGATCACGGGTTCTCTCCTCTCCATCTATCTATTATTACTATCCTACTATTCTACATCTATATCTATCTTATCTCATCTATGCGATCCTCTATATCTTTATCATTCTACCTCAACTATCTCGTCCATAATCTCACGGCATCGTCTCATCTTATCTTACTTCACCTCTTCACCCATTACTCTCTCATATCTCTATACATCTCCTCTCTATTCCATATACTTACTCTCTTCTTATATCTTTTACATTCTTTTATCTCTTACTTTACACTCTTTATCATTTCTCTCATATCTATACATCTTCTTATTCTCTCTCTCTTCTACTTCCCACCTCTTCTCAGCATCACTTTGCCACTCTATGCTGCGCTACAGACTTCATGGTCATTACACTACATCATCCTTTGAGTCGTAACACTTTCCAGCACACCCACCATATACTCCTAATTTTTAATAACATGATCAAGACGAGATAACCTCCTTAGCCTGACATTTAGGGGATATTTTGTTGCCACTGCCATCTGTTCATGCATTTAATCCCTTCAATTACTTTTTCGACAGGTTCTAAGTAATCATCTTACATTCACTATATATTTATCTAGTTTTCTATACTTAGTTCTATACTCTATATATCTTCTCTCTCTATATCTATCGAAGAAAATAAAACTCACACATCTCACTCTCCTATACTCTCTACTCTATATCATCATCCATATTCTACTCTTCCTCGCCTTAAATAGTTTCTAAAGGATGTCCATCTTGAATCCAATTGCGGAATCCGTGTTCATATCTCTCACTCACACTCAACTCTACTTTTCTATCATTCATATACTTCTTCTTATCATACATCTCTTCTTCTCTTTTCTCACCCTTTTCCTATTCTAATTTTCTTATCCTCTTCCTCTTTCTATCTCTATCTCTATCGCAAATAAATCTTCTACTCTATACTTACACTACAACCATCTTCTCTCCGACATCCTCTTTCACTACTCTCCTTACTCCACTATTTCTTAGTAAACTATTCTAACTATTACATCTTATCTCCCTATCTCTTCTCTATTTTCTATCATCTATTATTGTTCTGTATCTCTACTTACTGGGTAGCACGGCATCGAGACATTGAGGGATGCGGTGGACGGTGCACAGGATCGCGGGTCTTACGTAGGGGCCACAGTACTTGGGTGACCGCGCTTGGCACGTTGACGCCATGGTCCTCCTGAGCGCCGCCTACTACGACCGACCTTTAATCCTTGGGCATGGAAACCTGCCCCAGCCACTGGCGGGCACAGATGGAACCCTTGCTTGGATATGTAACGTGGTGTCACCCGCCTGTTATGGCCGAGGTTAGTTCCCCAGGGTTGGCGGACCACGCCCTCCTAGTCACCTTCATCTACGCGGTCAGGGGGACTACCGGACCTGTAGGCCATATCGTTGCCTTCGTTTTCTTGCATGTGAGCTTTGTACTGGACGCCTAATGTTGGTTCACGCCGCGTCAGTCGAGCCACTGCTGCAGATGACTTGGTGCAGCCCCGGTTCTCTTCAACACTATGGACAGCTTTAACTCAATTAAGCTCATTGGCCTATAGCAACAGTTCCACCAGCCTATAATTTCAATTCCCCGCTATCTGGAAAAAAGTTTATCGTTATATCCCCACTAAAAACCAGGATAAGACCCCCTCTGCTCCTTCATTTCACATATCGCCCGCCATTCTCTATTTATCAATAACTAATGAACTACTTACTTAGAAAAACCATACGCGAATCAAATTATTTCCACACATCACCCACACGTGTGTGTGGTTTTTTGGTGTTTTCCCGTTCCTCGGCCCCCACCTACAAATTCCAACACAGCTTCAAGCAAAAACCATTCAACACAACCGCATCATAAACATCATTTCAATTTTACGCACATATCACGGCACTACTTAATTGAAAACACGTATTACTACTCTGCCTCACACTCACAAAACAATAGATCATTGCATCGACTTCCATAACAAAGCCTTTGATGCAGTACCTAACATAATTATTATTATATTATTATTATTATTCTTATTTATTTATTAATATTATTATTATTATTACTTCATTTTTATTATTATTATTTTTTTATTATTATTATTATTATTATTATTTATTATTATTAGTTTTATTATTATTATATATTATTAATTATTATTTATTCTTATTCTTATTATTATTATTATTATATTATTATTATATTATTATTATTATTATTATTATTCATTTAGTTATATTATTATTATTATTATTATTTTATTATTATTTTAATTATTGTTTATTATTATTTATCTATTATTCATTATTATTATTATTAATTATTATTATTTATTATTATTATTATTATCTATTATTAATCTATTATTATTATTATTATATTATTATTATTATTATTATTATTATTATTATTATTATTTAAAGGAAAGAAAGATGTAGAAGGGATAAGGGAATGAGTAATATATAATGATGAGTAATATAATATATATATAATATATATATATATATATATATATATATATATACTATATATATATATATATATATATCATATTAATATAACTATATATAATAGATCGTATGTAATTATATATATATCATATATATATATATCATATATAATATATAATATGGAACTAAATGAATATCTGAGACTACCTCCCAAACATAATGATGGGTTGGTTTTGGTGCGGTAATTGGGATGAATTTACGAGGTATTTTGAGGGGATTGGGGTAGAGGGATTTATGGCTAGAGGTGTAGTAGGGAGGACATTGTAGTAGTGCTCAGCTTAGGTTATTGTTGATGAGTGATGGCGTCTTGGTGTGCTTCATTGAGTTACGATCTGGTGCGGAGTGGCAGTGTTATTTTCAGTATTTAGGGATTGTGTTTGATCGGAGGATGAATGGAGTGTAGTGAAGTTGTGACCTGGCAGGAGTGTGGGCTGTGCATTATAGTTTGGTGGATGTGGGTACAGTCTTGTAGGGCTTATGTCTTATACTGCGGGTGTTGTTCTGTGTTACCATGTATAGTAAGTCATCAGGAAACTGGTCTGTGCATCAGAAGGTTCGTTAGTATTGTGTTTCAGATGGCATTTAGGGGCATGTAGATGTGGCGATTGAACATCATATGCACGATTGTATAATCCGTCTTCGAGGTAACTGTGGTGTGAGAGGGCATATGAGTATGAGTACGTAGAGACTGGTTTGGTCTGCGGACTGGATGATAGTCGGTTGAGAGCTGATGACTACTACTTCGAGGCGTTGGGTTGGCGTTCAGGGCACCCGTATGCCGCATTGAGTAGTCGGACTGCCTGTCGTCGATGTGTGAACCGACTCGGCGGTGCTTATAGGAGTGATGGTGGGGGTTTTAGGGGAGGGGTCATGGTTGTGACTGGGCTCATTGGGTGACGGATTGCTACTATTGAGACTGGTCATCGTGTTCCCGTGGCTTGGTTGATTTTCTGCGCGCAGTTACTTACGGTATATGGGGGGTACGGCTGGCCTTTCTTTTTGTTGTGTCTATTTTTTATACTTTTTCTTCGGGTGCCATGTCACCGCACTTAACAGTCTTGGGACGGTAGTGTTACTTACTTAATTTATATTTAATTATTATATTCAAAATATATATATAATACTTATAATATATTATTATAAATCTATACTATTTATATTATCTATATATATTATATGTATTTATCTTATCTGAATTATCTTATCCTCTTAATATTTACTATCTAGTATCTTTAATTATATACTATTTATACTTAAGGTGTAAGATACTGTATTTAGTCTTATTATATATATATATTATTTCTGTTACTACTTTTTTTTTATCATATATCATTACTTATTTTTACTAGCTATCTTTAGTCTACTTATATGATTATTATATATTTGTATTATATTTCTTATAATATATTATTATTATTAATTAGTATAATGATAATTATAATTTATATATATTTATTATAGTTTTTTATAGTATTTTATTACATATATATATAAATTTTTTACATAAAATAATATAATATATATATATAATATTATATATAATATTTATATATAATATATATATATATATATATTATTATATTGTATATAATTTTACTTATATATATATTTTATAGTTGTGAGGGGTACCGAAAAGACCGGAGTTGAGCTAATGTTGAAATGTTTGCAAATGTGGCAAATGTTCAAGAACCAATTGACCATTGCGACCGTTGCACCGTGTACCGTACCATATGATATCGTACTTACCATATCCCGCATATTGTAATGTGCGATTGAGTGTTATTTAATATTCGATATATATTATTATTATTATTTTCCCACTTTTATTCTTTGATTATCATAAGTATAACAATGCCGCCACCGAAGGTTGCACCACCACCCGAGCCCGTTCGTTGATGACGAAAGTCCATCAACAGTACGTGAGATGTTATTTGTAAGTAATAACATACCACATTTGCATATTACCACTTTACCCAAACCCCTTTTTCGACCTTCCACTCACAATATGAATGATACCCTATCGCTTACCCATCACACCCCATTCGCCAATTACACTCTATCCCTTTTTGTTCCTTCTGGTTGGCCAGATGACTAATCGGTTACCCTACCCCCCTTTGATCTGCGTCATCTCTCACAAAACACACACACCCGCGTTTGATCGCCGGGGTCCGCAGTTCTTTTCGCCCCGCTTTACGCCTCATCCGCCGCCTCCGGGTCTGCTTCGGGTCCGCTCCGGGTCCACCTTCGTTCGCATTCGTCATCGCTTGCATTTGCCTTGCTACGTCAGACTTAATCGTCATTGAGGAGTGGGAGTTTTTTTGTACCCCTACTCCCCCATTCTCTTTACCCCTTTTCGCTAAGAGTAAAATTTGGAAGAGACAGAACTCGAGCCTCTTCCTCACGGCAGCTTCATTTTGCCCATTGTCAAGAGACTTTTGCTTATATGGCCTCACTGAAAGCGCCTAATAGGCTACCTGTTTTTAAATGCTTATATAAAAATCTTTAGTCTTGAGAAGAACTCGAAGCTGGCCCAATGTATATTTTAACTCAGATATATATTAAAATACAAAATAAATTGAAAAAATGGTCAATTTGCCTTTTTGGGTTAAGGCACCTGTTATAATATACCTATGTTATCAGAGATAATAATTATGGGTTGGATGGTCTGGATTGGATTCTGGAAAATCTAAAGTTTACTATGACATCACTTATATATTAATGAACTATTTTATGTTGGTTTACCATTTACTATTGAATCAGATTTTACACAAATTCACGCGAATGACAAATTATGCATTGTGCAGAAAGAACGTCCTGAAAGAAACGAGAAAATGCAAAGCATAAAACCATTAATATAAAAAAACTTTTATTTTTTAAGATATCAGCATTAAATTTATTCATGAAAGTTTTCTAGAATAGAAGTGTACGTCAAAAAAGATCTATTCTCATTTGCACCTATTTGAAAAATTTCAATAAATAGACAACGGTAATAACATTTCAAAATTTCATATTGAATTTCATAAATTTCAAAAATTAAAATTCAATAGTCATCACTTATCAAGTCTTGTCTGACACCAACCCACGTTTTTCAATCTGAATAAACTTCGTAAGAAATCTTCCCCCGTATAATGTGCAGTGTAGAATGTTACATGCGACTTATTTTAACGACTATATGACTTGCTCACGTTATTTAGCGATTTTTTTTTACAGCTGAGATATATTGGAAAAAGTGAATTTTTGAAAAAAACGCCTATAAAAGAATTAGATTGATTTTTTTTCTTTTTATTCCAGAAAAGTAATAAAATATTACGATCACCTCACTAACACTTAAATTAAAGTCTCACGCAAAAATACAGCCGCAGCAAAAAGATTTTATACAAACAATAATACAGTGACGCACCGAGTGCACGCACGCAAACTCCAGAGCTCAGCAAATCTGCCCCGAAAACTAGCACCTGCACCAAACTTCCGAATAATTCTAATTTCAAAAAATTAGTTGAGCTCTCGACATTTGCGGAATCTATATTTTTATAATCTTTACCAAAAATATATTACTTAAAAAATTTAAGCTCGGGCTCCGGAGCCTTTCCGGTTCGAGAGTTCCACACTCCAGGTTCTGGTCCGTCTCGTCTCGGTCCGGATCCGTACTAATCCGATTCCGGCTCCGATACCGGAAATTCCGATTACGGGTCCGGCTCCAGCTCCTTTTCAAAATTTTATAAAAAGCTCCAAACTTTAAAAGAATTTCTTTTAAGTATGCAATAAAAAAATTGATTTTTATAATCTAAAATACTACCGCCTGACGTCTCCGGCTCCGACTCATCCCGAGGGTAATGGCAATGGTTGTGGTTGGCAGTGTAACATTTATCAAGAATGTTCAGAAAACGGCAACAGTGATCAATTTTAATACCACATCAAAAACTAATATTATTTCTTTAAAAAAAATTTTTAATACTTTAACCATCTCAGGATTCCCGAGGTATACACTCAGGCCTACTCCGGCTCACGGCTCTGCCCTTTTCAAATATTGTCCATCTAAACTTTGTTTAATTCATGTACAATTCTCGCCAGAAAAAATTTTATTGTGAACAACATTGTATAATTAATCTAAGATCCGCATCCAGGGTCTTCTGGTCGCTATATCGCTCCGGCTCAGAGTGGGACACTCGGCTCGGTCTTGCTCTGAACTTACGTTTACAATCATATTCACACAAGCTTATCAAAGGGTTGCAGAAAGTAATTTTTATATAATCTAAACAAAAAAAAACTAATTATCATTAAAAATAAAAATTATTACCATTTACAGCTAATCCTCAGCTGCCTAGGTAATATTTAAAGGTTTATTTCTCAAAATTGGTTCCTTTTTCTTGAAACTTTGTAGATTACTATTCATCTGCAAATAAAAAAAAATTTTTAAAAAATATTTGTATTTATAATTAATACGATATGACAAATTGATATACTAGTAGGTCAGACTTACACGAATAGATAATGCACAAGGCCTCATCGTACACGTGGCTATGGCTCCAGCTATTCGGCTTCAGCTCGCCTTCGATATTAAATATTTATAGTAGTTCCGATCCGTGAAATTTTCCTACATGAATGTCATTTTGATTATATGCCCAACACACATTTCGTTTCATAACGTTATAAACTTTGGCTAATCAATAATCACCAAGATTCGGCTCGGAATTTGACCCTTCTAGAGGCTCCAGGTTCCCGCTTCCTGGCTACTCGTGTGGGTCTTCAAACTGCTGCTGCTTAAATAAATTAGAATTAAACAGTTTATCAGTCTGCCTTTCCAAGTAGTCGTTTTGCTTGCAACCCCACAGGTTATTATTTTACTATATTTAACCTTTGGCTTCCGGCTCCGGCTCCGCTCCGGACTAACGTTCCGGCTCCGGTCCGGGGATAAA
>JABUQX010072374.1:0-39361 GCA_015478945.1 Trachelipus rathkii
GTGACAACAAAATTAGTGTCGTGACGTTTCATCGGGTACCGAGAAAAATCTCTTCTTTGAATATTTTGGTTTCCAAATACGTTTAAACGTGTTAAAACCCAGTAGTCTTTCATATATCGACATTTCAACGGGCTCGATTGAGCATTTGGTCGTAACCTCGATGTCTAAGTTCCCAATTCGTTCAAAAAATTTTGAAATCTCGATGGTTTGAAAAAAATTTTTTGAAAAAAAAAATTATGCGATTGGGAACTTAGACATCGAGGTTACGACCAAATAGGTAATTGAGCCCGATAAAATGACACTATAGTAAAGGATCCTGAGTTGTACTACGTTTGAACGTATTTCAAAAGCTATATATCTTTTCATAAGCTATTCCTCGGGACCCGATGAAACGGCACGAAATAAAAACTGAAATTTAGGAGCGAATATCTTAGTTTTTTTAGAGGAATAAATATCTTCAAACGTATTATATATAGACATGTAGCCCTTGATAAGCATCGTTCATATTCGGAAAAATTAAACCAATAATGTTTATTGGCAGCGAGCGAACTAGTTTCAGTTTTGTTTATTGGCAGCGAGCGAACTAGTAATAATTATGTTTATTAGCAGCGAGCAAACTAGTTTCAATTTTGTTTATTGGCAGCGAGCGAACTAGTTTTTGATTTCACATCGAGAAAAATTTATGTTTTGCTGTTGATAGAAAATCATTTATCGAATAATTAAATATATTCATGACTAATTTCTCAAACCAAATTTAATATTATAACCCTCCGAGAGTTTTACAAATTTCGTAATGGATGTTTATTGCGTTATAAAACTCATACATCGAAACATTTTTAATTTAATATTTTTTTTTAATTTAGTTACCCTAAATTTTAAATTAAATAAGAAAGCGGATTTTTAAGGGGGACAAAATTAAAAGGAAAATAATAACAATTTTGTTTATTGTCAGCGAGAGAACTAGTTTTCAATTTTGTTTATTGGCAGCGAAAGAACTAGTTTTGATTTCACATCGGAAAAACTTTATGATTTGCTGTTGAAAAAAATTATTTTATCGTATAATTATTCATATTCCTGACTAAGTTTTCAAACCAAAATTTTGTGACAACAAAATTAGTGTCGTGACGTTTCATCGGGTACCGAGAAAAATCTCTTCTTTGAATATTTTGGTTTCCAAATACGTTTAAACGTGTTAAAACCCAGTAGTCTTTCATATATCGACATTTCAACGGGCTCGATTGAGCATTTGGTCGTAACCTCGATGTCTAAGTTCCCAATTCGTTCAAAAAATTTTGAAGTCTCGATGGTTTGAAAAAAATTTTTGAAAAAAAAAAATTATTCGATTGGGAACTTAGACATCGAGGTTACGACCAAATAGGTAATTGAGCCCGATAAAATGATACTATAGTAAAGGATCCTGAGTTGTACTACGTTTGAACGTATTTCAAAAGCTATATATCTTTTCATAAGCTATTCCTCGGGACCCGATGAAACGGCACGAAATAAAAACTGAAATTTAGGAGCGAATATCTTAGTTTTTTTAGAGGAATAAATATCTTCACACGTATTATATATAGACATGTAGCCCTTGATAAGCATCGTTCATATTCGTAAAAAGTAAACCATATTTTATTTATTGGAAGCGAGCGAACTAGTTTCAATTATGTTTATTGGCAGCGAGCCAACTAGTTTTGATTTCACATCGAGAAAAATTTATGATTCGCTATTGAAAGAAAATTTTTTATCGTATAATTATTAATATTCATTACTAAGTTCTCAAACCAAAATTTTATATTATATCCCTCCGAGAGTTTTACAATTTTCGGAATGGATGTTTTGCGTTACTAAATATATTAGGAGAGAAGTCGATTCTTTTAATGGCATTTCATCGCATCACGGAACGAGCTACCAGTACGTTATTTCGGTTTCGAAAGACGTTCAAACGTTTTATAACAGAGTAACCCTTGTTATAGCGTCATTTCATCGAGCTCGATTTCGTTTGCTATCCTAACCTCGAAGTCTAAGTCCCCTAAACCTTCAAAAAATTTTTGAAAAGTCTCGGCGGTTAAAATTTTATTTTCCGTTCCTCCGAAAGTTTTTGTTTGCAAACGATGTAATGTTAACGATACAAGTTTGAGCAACAAAATTAGTTTACTTGTTGCGAATATGAACTTCGATAACAATTATTTTTACAAATAGAATTATGAATTTTTTTTTAATTTTTCATCCTGAAAAAATCGTTTTCTATAATAATAAATTAAGATATTTTGGGATAACCAAATTAAAATAAAAAAATTAAATAACAAAATTAACATATTTCAATAATAATAATTATATCAAATCAAAGTTTTCAAACCAAGATTTTTATTCTCCGTCTCTCTGAAAGTTTTTGCATATTACGAAATGGCTAGCCCTTGATAAGCATCGTTCATATTCGGAAAAAGTAAACCAATTTTGTTTATTGGCGGCGAACGAACTAGTTTCAATTTTGTTTATTGGCAGCGAACGAACTGTTTTTAATTTTGATTATTGGCAGCGAGAGAACTAGTTTTGTTTTCACATCGAGAAATATTTATGATTTGCTGTTGAAAGAAATTTTTTATCGTACAATTATTCCTATTCCTGACTAAGTTCTCAAATTAAAATCTTGTGGCAACAAAATTAGTTTCGTGACGTTTCATCGGGTAACGTGGAAAAGCTCTTATTTGGATATTTTGGTTTCCAAACACGTTCAATCGTATTAGAACCCATTAGTCTTTCATATATCGACATTTAAACGGGCTCGAATGAGCATTTGGTCGTAACCTCGATGTCTAAGTTCCAAATTCCTTCAAAAAAATTTTGGTCTCGTTGGTTTGAAAAATTTTTTGAAAAAAAAATATGCGATTGGGAACTTAGACATCGAGGTTAAGACTATATGGGTAATTGAGCCCGTTAAAATGATCCTATTGTAAAGGTTCCTGTGTTGTAATACTTTTGAACGTATTTCGAAAACTACATATCTTATCATAAGCTCTTCCTCGTGGCCCGATGAAACGGCAAAAAAAAAAAAAAAAAAATTAATAAGAAAAAAAATCTCATTTTTAAAAAAAAAAAAAAAAAGGAATAAATATATTCGACCGTTTTATAGACGGGTAACCCTATTTAAGCATCATTTATATTCGGAAAAAGTTAACCAATTTTGTTTATTGGCAGCGAGCGAACTAGTTTCAATTTTGTTTATTGGCAGCGAGCGAACTAGTTTCGATTTTGTTTATTGGCAGCGAGCGAGCGAACTAGTTTTGGGTTCTCATCGAGAAAACTTTATGATCTACTGTTGATAGGAAAATTTTTTTATCGTATAATTACAAATATTCATTACTAAGTTTTCAAACCAAAATTTTATATTAAAACCATCCGAGAGTTTTACAAATTTTCGAACGGATGTTTTTGCTTTATTAAATATATTCGGAGATAAGTCGATTATTTTAGTGGCGTTTCATCGGATCTCTGGGAGAGCTACCAGTCCGATATTTTGGTTTCGAAATACATTGAAACATTTTGTTGCAGAGTACCCCTTGTTATAGCGTCTTTTCATCGAGCTCGATTTCATTTTCTATCCTAACTTCGATGTCTAAGTTCCCTAAAACTTCAAAAATTTTTGTAAAGTCTCGGCTGTTAAGATTTTATTCTCCGTCCCTCCGAAAGTTTAAGTTTGCAAACGTAAAGCTGTTATCGATACAAGTTTCCGGCAACAAAAATTAGTTTATTTGTTGCGAATATGAACTTTGATAATAATTATTTTGTAAATAGAGTTATGATTTTTTTTAAATTTTTTTTCATGAAAAATTAGTTTTCTATAATAATAACTAAGGATATTTTAGGGTAACCAAATTAAAAAAAAAAATTTAATAAAAAATTAAAATATTTCGATATTAAAAATTATATCAAATAAAAGTTTTCAAACCAAGATTTTTATTTTCGTCTCCCCGAAAGTTTTTTGTATATTTCGAAATTGCTATAGCTATTACAGCAACGTTCATATTCCGAAAAAGTAAACCAATTTTGTTTACTGGCAGCGAGCGAACTAGTTTCAATTTTGTTTATTAGCAGCGAGCGAACTAGTTTTGATTTCACATCGAGGAAACTATATGATTTGCTGTTGAAAAAAATATGGTCGTAACCTCGATGTCTAAGTTCCAAATTCCTTCAAAAAATTTTGAAGTCTCGATGGTTTGAAAAAAAAAATTCTGAAAAAAATTATGCGATCGGGAACTTAGACATCGAGGTTACGACCAAATCGGTAATTGAGCCCGTTAAAACGATACTATAATAAAGGATCCTGATTTATAATACTTTTGAACGTATTACAAAAGCTATATATATTATCATAAGCTCTTTTTCGGGACCAGATGAAACGGCACGAAATAAAAACTGAAGACAAGAAACGAATATCTCAGTATTTTTAAGGAATAAATATATTCAAGCTTATTATAGACGGGTAAAACTTGATGAGCATCGTTCATATTCGGAAAAAGTAAACCAATATGGCTTATTGACAGCGAGTGAACTAGTTTCGATTTTGTTTATTGGCAGCGAGCGAACTAGTTTTGTTTTCACATCGAGAAAACTTTATGATTTGCTGTTGAAAGAAAATTTTTTATCGTAGAATTATTAATATTCCTGACTAAGTTCTCAAACTTAAAAATTTTATATTATAACCCTTCGAAAGTTTTACAAATTTCGGAAAGGATGTTTTGCTTTACTAAATATATTAGGAGAGAAGTTGATTCTTTTTGTGGCGTTTCTTCAGATCTCGGAAAGAGCTATTAGTACGATATTTTGGTTTCAAAATACGTTCAAACATTTGTTAGCAGAGTAACCCTTGTTATAACGTCATTTCATCGGGCTCGATTTCGATTTATATCCTAACTTCGAAGTCTAAGTTCCGTAAACCTTCAAAATATCTTGAAAACTCTCGGCGGTTTAGATTTTATTCTCCGTCCCTTCGAAATTTTTATTTTGCAAAAGAAAAAACTGTTAACGATACAAGTTTCCGGTAACAAAATTAGTTTACTTGTTGCGAATATGAACTTTGATAATAAATATTTTATAAATAGAATTATCAATTTTTTTTTTTATTTTCCTTCCTAGAAATTCGTTTTCTATAATAATAAATTAGGATATTTTAGGGAGACCAAATTAAATAAAAAAATTAAATAAAAAAATAAAATATTTCGATAATAATAATTATATCGAATGAAAGTTCACAAACCAAGATTTTTAATTTCCGTCTCTTCCAAAGTTTTTGTTTATTTCGAAATATCAATTACTATTACAGCATCGTTCATATTCAGAAAAAGTAAACCAATTTTGTTTATTGGCAGCGAGCGAACTAGTTTCAATTAAGTTTATTGGTAGCGAACGAACTAGTTTCGATTTTGTTTATTGGCAGAGAGCGAACTAGTTTCAATTAAGTTTATTGGCAGCGAACGAACTAGTTTCGATTTTGTTTATTGGCAGCGAGCGAAATAGTTTCAATTATGTTTATTGGCAGCGAGCGAAATAGTTTCAATTATGTTTATTGGCAGCGAGCGAACTAGTTTCGATTATGTTTATTGGTAGCGAACGAACTAGTTTCAATTACGTTTATTGGCAGCGAACGAACTAGTTTCGATTTTGTTTATTGGCAGCGAGCGAACTAGTTTCGATTTTGTTTATTGGCAGCGAGCGAACTAGTTTCGATTTTACATCGAGAAAACTTTATGATTTGCTGTTGAAAGAAATTTTTTTTTTCGTATAATTATTCATATTCGTGACTAAGCTCTCAAACCAAAATTTTGTAGCAACAAAATTAGTTTCGGGACGTTTCATCGGGTACCGAGAAAAAGCTTTTATTTGGATATTTTGGTTTCCAAATACGTTCAAACGTATTAGAACTGAGTTGTCTTTCGTATATCTACATTTCAACTGGCTCGATTGAACATTTGGTCGTAACCTCGACGTCTAAATTCCCAATTCCTTGAAAAATTTTTGAAGTCTCGATGGTTTGAATTTTTTTTTTGAAAAATAATAATGCGATCGGGAACTTAGACATCGAGGTTACGACAAAACGGTAATTTGGCCGGTTAAAACGATACTATAGTAAAGGATCACGAGTTGTAATACGTTTAAACTTATTACGAAAGCAATATATCTTTTCATAAGCTCTTCCTCGGGACCAGATAAAACGGCACGACATAAAAACCGAAATTTAGGAACGAATATCTTAGTTTTTTTTAAGGAATAAATATATGTATATAATATATGATCAAATTTTGCTTTGAACGATATTCATTCATTTATCGAAACACATTATTAATAATTTTTTTTAATTTAGTTACCCCTAAAAAGAATTTTATTAAAGAAAACGATATTTAGGGGGAAACTAATTTATAAAAAATAATAATTCCTTTTAAAATACTAATTAATTATATAATTTTAAGCATTTATTTATCAAAATATTTTATTGTTATTTCAATCCATATTATATTATATACATTTAAACGCTTATATGTTGAAATAGTTTGATATTATTACTCTGAGAAGTCGATTCTGTTTCGTGACGTTTCATCGTATACCGAGGAAAAACTCTTATTTTTATATTTTGGTTTACAAATGCGTTCACACGCATTAGAACCCAGTAGTTTTTCATAAATCGACATTTCATCGATCTCAATTGAGTAATTGGTCGTAACCTCGACGTATCAGTTCCCAATTCATTGAAAAAATTTTAAAATCTGGAAGGTTTGAAATTTTTTTTTTTTTTTTTTTAAATTTATGCGATCGCGAACTTAGACATCGAGGGTACGACCATATGAGTAAATGAACCCGTTGAAATGATACTATTGTAAAGGGTCATGAATTGTAATACGTTTGAACGTATATCAAAAGCAATATATATTGCATAAGCTCTTCCTCGGGACCCGATGAAACGACTCCGAATAAAAACTGAAATTTAGTAATGAATATTTAATTTTTTAAAGGAATAAATATATGCATATAATATATGATCAAATTGTGCTTTGAACAAGATTCATTTATTATTCGAAACACTTTATTAATATATTATTTTTTTTTTAATTTAGTTACCCCTAAAAAGAATTATATTAAAGAAAACGGGATTTAAGGGGAGACTAATGTACAAAAAATAATAGTTTCCTTTTAAAATACTAATTAAATATTTACCTTTAAACATTTATTTTATCGAAATATTTTATTGTTATTTCAATACATATCATATACGTTTAAACTAATGGTAATTGCTTACTTACCTAAAAATCTTATGTTTCTTTTATAAAGATAACGTTGTATTTGATTTAATAAAGTTTACCTTGCATGAAAATTTGTCTCAATCATCCCTTTGAACATGTATAAATAAAGTTTTGAAATAAATAACCTTTTTTATCAAAATAAAGTGTTTAGCATGATTAATTATCCCGTGAAAAATTTGACCAACGTCTACCGACAATGTGATTTTTAAAGACGTGTAACTGAGTTAGGTGTCGCTTGTTGCTAGCGGAATGTGCTTGTCTGTCTGTCTCTCTGTCTGTCTGTCTATAGGAATTCAATATTTTTTTTTTTTTTTTGGTATTCTAAGAATATACCTTTAAATCTTTTCTGAGTAAGAAACAGTTTGTAATATATTTTTGGGGAAGAAGTCGATTCCGTTTCATGACGTTTCATCGTGCACCGGGAAAAAGCTCTTATTTGGATATTTCGGTTTACAAATACGTTTAAACGTATCAGAACCCAGTAGTCTTTCATATATCGACATTTCAACGATCCCGATTGAGTATTTGGTCGTAACCTCGACGTATAAGTTCCCAATTCTTTCAAAATATTTTAAGGTCTCGATGTTTTGAAAAAAAAATATTTTGAAAGAATTGGGAACTTATACGTCGAGGTTACGACCAAATACTCAATCGGGATCGTTGAAATGTCGATATATGAAAGACTACTGGGTTCTGATACGTTTAAACGTATTTGTAAACCGAAATATCCAAATAAGAGCTTTTTCCCGGTGCACGATGAAACGTCATGAAACGGAATCGACTTCTTCCCCAAAAATATATTACAAACTGTTTCTTACTCAGAAAAGATTTAAAGGTATATTCTTAGAATACCAAAAAAAAAAAAAAATATTGATCCTATAGACAGACAGACAGAGAGACAGACAGACAAGCACATTCCGCTAGCAACAAGCGACACCTAACTCAGTTACACGTCTTTAAAAATCACATTGTCGGTAGACGTTGGTCAAATTTTTCACGGGATAATTAATCATGCTAAACACTTTATTTTGATAAAAAAGGTTATTTATTTCAAAACTTTATTTATACATGTTCAAAGGGATGATTGAGACAAATTTTCATGCAAGGTAAACTTTATTAAATCAAATACAACGTTATCTTTATAAAAGAAACATAAGATTTTTAGGTAAGTAAGCAATTACCATTAGTTTAAACGTATATGATATGTATTGAAATAACAATAAAATATTTCGATAAAATAAATGTTTAAAGGTAAATATTTAATTAGTATTTTAAAAGGAAACTATTATTTTTTGTACATTAGTCTCCCCTTAAATCCCGTTTTCTTTAATATAATTCTTTTTAGGGGTAACTAAATTAAAAAAAAAATAATATATTAATAAAGTGTTTCGAATAATAAATGAATCTTGTTCAAAGCACAATTTGATCATATATTATATGCATATATTTATTCCTTTAAAAAATTAAATATTCATTACTAAATTTCAGTTTTTATTCGGAGTCGTTTCATCGGGTCCCGAGGAAGAGCTTATGCAATATATATTGCTTTTGATATACGTTCAAACGTATTACAATTCATGACCCTTTACAATAGTATCATTTCAACGGGTTCATTTACTCATATGGTCGTACCCTCGATGTCTAAGTTCGCGATCGCATAAATTTAAAAAAAAAAAAAAAAAAATTTCAAACCTTCCAGATTTTAAAATTTTTTCAATGAATTGGGAACTGATACGTCGAGGTTACGACCAATTACTCAATTGAGATCGATGAAATGTCGATTTATGAAAAACTACTGGGTTCTAATGCGTGTGAACGCATTTGTAAACCAAAATATAAAAATAAGAGTTTTTCCTCGGTATACGATGAAACGTCACGAAACAGAATCGACTTCTCAGAGTAATAATATCAAACTATTTCAACATATAAGCGTTTAAATGTATATAATATAATATGGATTGAAATAACAATAAAATATTT
Source organism: Trachelipus rathkii (assembly GCA_015478945.1). Lineage (NCBI taxonomy): Eukaryota > Metazoa > Arthropoda > Malacostraca > Isopoda > Trachelipodidae > Trachelipus > Trachelipus rathkii. Next base: position 9,273 of record JABUQX010072374.1, read on the forward strand.
TGATAAATAAATGCTTAAAATTATATAATTAATTAGTATTTTAAAAGGAATTATTATTTTTTATAAATTAGTTTCCCCCTAAATATCGTTTTCTTTAATAAAATTCTTTTTAGGGGTAACTAAATTAAAAAAAATTATTAATAATGTGTTTCGATAAATGAATGAATATCGTTCAAAGCAAAATTTGATCATATATTATATACATATATTTATTCCTTAAAAAAAACTAAGATATTCGTTCCTAAATTTCGGTTTTTATGTCGTGCCGTTTTATCTGGTCCCGAGGAAGAGCTTATGAAAAGATATATTGCTTTCGTAATAAGTTTAAACGTATTACAACTCGTGATCCTTTACTATAGTATCGTTTTAACCGGCCAAATTACCGTTTTGTCGTAACCTCGATGTCTAAGTTCCCGATCGCATTATTATTTTTCAAAAAAAAAATTCAAACCATCGAGACTTCAAAAATTTTTCAAGGAATTGGGAATTTAGACGTCGAGGTTACGACCAAATGTTCAATCGAGCCAGTTGAAATGTAGATATACGAAAGACAACTCAGTTCTAATACGTTTGAACGTATTTGGAAACCAAAATATCCAAATAAAAGCTTTTTCTCGGTACCCGATGAAACGTCCCGAAACTAATTTTGTTGCTACAAAATTTTGGTTTGAGAGCTTAGTCACGAATATGAATAATTATACGAAAAAAAAAATTTCTTTCAACAGCAAATCATAAAGTTTTCTCGATGTAAAATCGAAACTAGTTCGCTCGCTGCCAATAAACAAAATCGAAACTAGTTCGCTCGCTGCCAATAAACATAATTGAAACTAGTTCGCTCGCTGCCAATACACGAAATTGAAACTAGTTCGTTCGCTACCAATAAACATAATCGAAACTAGTTCGCTCGCTGCCAATAAACATAATTGAAACTATTTCGCTCGCTGCCAATAAACATAATTGAAACTATTTCGCTCGCTGCCAATAAACAAAATCGAAACTAGTTCGTTCGCTGCCAATAAACTTAATTGAAACTAGTTCGCTCTCTGCCAATAAACAAAATCGAAACTAGTTCGTTCGCTACCAATAAACTTAATTGAAACTAGTTCGCTCGCTGCCAATAAACAAAATTGGTTTACTTTTTCTGAATATGAACGATGCTGTAATAGTAATTGATATTTCGAAATAAACAAAAACTTTGGAAGAGACGGAAATTAAAAATCTTGGTTTGTGAACTTTCATTCGATATAATTATTATTATCGAAATATTTTATTTTTTTATTTAATTTTTTTATTTAATTTGGTCTCCCTAAAATATCCTAATTTATTATTATAGAAAACGAATTTCTAGGAAGGAAAATAAAAAAAAAAATTGATAATTCTATTTATAAAATATTTATTATCAAAGTTCATATTCGCAACAAGTAAACTAATTTTGTTACCGGAAACTTGTATCGTTAACAGTTTTTTCTTTTGCAAAATAAAAATTTCGAAGGGACGGAGAATAAAATCTAAACCGCCGAGAGTTTTCAAGATATTTTGAAGGTTTACGGAACTTAGACTTCGAAGTTAGGATATAAATCGAAATCGAGCCCGATGAAATGACGTTATAACAAGGGTTACTCTGCTAACAAATGTTTGAACGTATTTTGAAACCAAAATATCGTACTAATAGCTCTTTCCGAGATCTGAAGAAACGCCACAAAAAGAATCAACTTCTCTCCTAATATATTTAGTAAAGCAAAACATCCTTTCCGAAATTTGTAAAACTTTCGAAGGGTTATAATATAAAATTTTTAAGTTTGAGAACTTAGTCAGGAATATTAATAATTCTACGATAAAAAATTTTCTTTCAACAGCAAATCATAAAGTTTTCTCGATGTGAAAACAAAACTAGTTCGCTCGCTGCCAATAAACAAAATCGAAACTAGTTCACTCGCTGTCAATAAGCCATATTGGTTTACTTTTTCCGAATATGAACGATGCTCATCAAGTTTTACCCGTCTATAATAAGCTTGAATATATTTATTCCTTAAAAATACTGAGATATTCGTTTCTTGTCTTCAGTTTTTATTTCGTGCCGTTTCATCTGGTCCCGAAAAAGAGCTTATGATAATATATATAGCTTTTGTAATACGTTCAAAAGTATTATAAATCAGGATCCTTTATTATAGTATCGTTTTAACGGGCTCAATTACCGATTTGGTCGTAACCTCGATGTCTAAGTTCCCGATCGCATAATTTTTTTCAGAATTTTTTTTTTCAAACCATCGAGACTTCAAAATTTTTTGAAGGAATTTGGAACTTAGACATCGAGGTTACGACCATATTTTTTTCAACAGCAAATCATATAGTTTCCTCGATGTGAAATCAAAACTAGTTCGCTCGCTGCTAATAAACAAAATTGAAACTAGTTCGCTCGCTGCCAGTAAACAAAATTGGTTTACTTTTTCGGAATATGAACGTTGCTGTAATAGCTATAGCAATTTCGAAATATACAAAAAACTTTCGGGGAGACGAAAATAAAAATCTTGGTTTGAAAACTTTTATTTGATATAATTTTTAATATCGAAATATTTTAATTTTTTATTAAATTTTTTTTTTTAATTTGGTTACCCTAAAATATCCTTAGTTATTATTATAGAAAACTAATTTTTCATGAAAAAAAATTTAAAAAAAATCATAACTCTATTTACAAAATAATTATTATCAAAGTTCATATTCGCAACAAATAAACTAATTTTTGTTGCCGGAAACTTGTATCGATAACAGCTTTACGTTTGCAAACTTAAACTTTCGGAGGGACGGAGAATAAAATCTTAACAGCCGAGACTTTACAAAAATTTTTGAAGTTTTAGGGAACTTAGACATCGAAGTTAGGATAGAAAATGAAATCGAGCTCGATGAAAAGACGCTATAACAAGGGGTACTCTGCAACAAAATGTTTCAATGTATTTCGAAACCAAAATATCGGACTGGTAGCTCTCCCAGAGATCCGATGAAACGCCACTAAAATAATCGACTTATCTCCGAATATATTTAATAAAGCAAAAACATCCGTTCGAAAATTTGTAAAACTCTCGGATGGTTTTAATATAAAATTTTGGTTTGAAAACTTAGTAATGAATATTTGTAATTATACGATAAAAAAATTTTCCTATCAACAGTAGATCATAAAGTTTTCTCGATGAGAACCCAAAACTAGTTCGCTCGCTCGCTGCCAATAAACAAAATCGAAACTAGTTCGCTCGCTGCCAATAAACAAAATCGAAACTAGTTCTCTCGTTGCAAAAAAAAAATTGGTTTATTTTTTCCGAATATGAACGATGATTAAATAGGGTTACCCGTTTATAAAACGTTTGAATATATTTATTCCTTTTTTTTTTTTTTTTTAAAAATGAGATATTCGTTCCTAAATTTCGTTTTTTATTTTGTGCCGTTTCATCGGGCCACGAGGAAGAGCTTATGATAAGAAATATAGCTTTCGAAATACGTTCAAACGTATTACAACACAGGAACCTTTACAATAGGATCATTTTAACGGGCTCAATTACCCATATAGTCTTAACCTCGATGTCTAAGTTCCCAATCGCATATTTTTTTTTCAAAAAATTTTTCAAACCAACGAGACCAAAATTTTTTTGAAGGAATTTGGAACTTAGACATCGAGGTTACGACCAAATGCTCATTCGAGCCCGTTTAAATGTCGATATATGAAAGACTAATGGGTTCTAATACGATTGAACGTGTTTGGAAACCAAAATATCCAAATAAGAGCTTTTCCACGTTACCCGATGAAACGTCACGAAACTAATTTTGTTGCCACAAGATTTTAATTTGAGAACTTAGTCAGGAATAGGAATAATTGTACGATAAAAAATTTCTTTCAACAGCAAATCATAAATATTTCTCGATGTGAAAACAAAACTAGTTCTCTCGCTGCCAATAATCAAAATTAAAAACAGTTCGTTCGCTGCCAATAAACAAAATTGAAACTAGTTCGTTCGCCGCCAATAAACAAAATTGGTTTACTTTTTCCGAATATGAACGATGCTGTAATAGCTATAGCCATTTCGTAATATGCAAAAACTTTCAGAGAGACGGAGAATAAAAATCTTGGTTTGAAAACTTTGATTTGATATAATTATTATTATTGAAATATGTTAATTTTGTTATTTAATTTTTTTATTTTAATTTGGTTATCCCAAAATATCTTAATTTATTATTATAGAAAACGATTTTTTCAGGATGAAAAATTAAAAAAAAATTCATAATTCTATTTGTAAAAATAATTGTTATCGAAGTTCATATTCGCAACAAGTAAACTAATTTTGTTGCTCAAACTTGTATCGTTAACATTACATCGTTTGCAAACAAAAACTTTCGGAGGAACGGAAAATAAAATTTTAACCGCCGAGACTTTTCAAAAATTTTTTGAAGGTTTAGGGGACTTAGACTTCGAGGTTAGGATAGCAAACGAAATCGAGCTCGATGAAATGACGCTATAACAAGGGTTACTCTGTTATAAAACGTTTGAACGTCTTTCGAAACCGAAATAACGTACTGGTAGCTCGTTCCGTGATGCGATGAAATGCCATTAAAAGAATCGACTTCTCTCCTAATATATTTAGTAACGCAAAACATCCATTCCGAAAATTGTAAAACTCTCGGAGGGATATAATATAAAATTTTGGTTTGAGAACTTAGTAATGAATATTAATAATTATACGATAAAAAATTTTCTTTCAATAGCGAATCATAAATTTTTCTCGATGTGAAATTAAACTAGTTCGCTCGCTGCCAATAAACATTATTGAAACTAGTTCGCTCGCTGCCAATAAACATTATTGGTTTAATTTTTCCGAATATGAACGATGCTTATCAAGGGCTACATGTCTATATATAATACGTGTGAAGATATTTATTCCTCTAAAAAAACTAAGATATTCGCTCCTAAATTTCAGTTTTTATTTCGTGCCGTTTCATCGGGTCCCGAGGAATAGCTTATGAAAAGATATATAGCTTTTGAAATACGTTCAAACGTAGTACAACTCAGGATCCTTTACTATAGTATCATTTTATCGGGCTCAATTACCTATTTGGTCGTAACCTCGATGTCTAAGTTCCCAATCGAATAATTTTTTTTTTTCAAAAATTTTTTTCAAACCATCGAGACTTCAAAATTTTTTGAACGAATTGGGAACTTAGACATCGAGGTTACGACCAAATGCTCAATCGAGCCCGTTGAAATGTCGATATATGAAAGACTACTGGGTTTTAACACGTTTAAACGTATTTGGAAACCAAAATATTCAAAGAAGAGATTTTTCTCGGTACCCGATGAAACGTCACGACACTAATTTTGTTGTCACAAAATTTTGGTTTGAAAACTTAGTCAGGAATATGAATAATTATACGATAAAATAATTTTTTTCAACAGCAAATCATAAAGTTTTTCCGATGTGAAATCAAAACTAGTTCTTTCGCTGCCAATAAACAAAATTGAAAACTAGTTCTCTCGCTGACAATAAACAAAATTGTTATTATTTTCCTTTTAATTTTGTCCCCCTTAAAAATCCGCTTTCTTATTTAATTTAAAATTTAGGGTAACTAAATTAAAAAAAAAATATTAAATTAAAAATGTTTCGATGTATGAGTTTTATAACGCAATAAACATCCATTACGAAATTTGTAAAACTCTCGGAGGGTTATAATATTAAATTTGGTTTGAGAAATTAGTCATGAATATATTTAATTATTCGATAAATGATTTTCTATCAACAGCAAAACATAAATTTTTCTCGATGTGAAATCAAAAACTAGTTCGCTCGCTGCCAATAAACAAAATTGAAACTAGTTTGCTCGCTGCTAATAAACATAATTATTACTAGTTCGCTCGCTGCCAATAAACAAAACTGAAACTAGTTCGCTCGCTGCCAATAAACATTATTGGTTTAATTTTTCCGAATATGAACGATGCTTATCAAGGGCTACATGTCTATATATAATACGTTTGAAGATATTTATTCCTCTAAAAAAACTAAGATATTCGCTCCTAAATTTCAGTTTTTATTTCGTGCCGTTTCATCGGGTCCCGAGGAATAGCTTATGAAAAGATATATAGCTTTTGAAATACGTTCAAACGTAGTACAACTCAGGATCCTTTACTATAGTGTCATTTTATCGGGCTCAATTACCTATTTGGTCGTAACCTCGATGTCTAAGTTCCCAATCGCATAATTTTTTTTTTCAAAAAATTTTTTTCAAACCATCGAGATTTCAAAATTTTTTGAACGAATTGGGAACTTAGACATCGAGGTTACGACCAAATGCTCAATCGAGCCCGTTGAAATGTCGATATATGAAAGACTACTGGGTTTTAACACGTTTAAACGTATTTGGAAACCAAAATATTCAAAGAAGAGATTTTTCTCGGTACCCGATGAAACGTCACGACACTAATTTTGTTGTCACAAAATTTTGGTTTGAAAACTTAGTCAGGAATATGAATAATTATACGATAAAATAATTTTTTTCAACAGCAAATCATAAAGTTTTTCCGATGTGAAATCAAAACTAGTTCTTTCGCTGCCAATAAACAAAATTGAAAACTAGTTCTCTCGCTGACAATAAACAAAATTGTTATTATTTTCCTTTTAATTTTGTCCCCCTTAAAAATCCGCTTTCTTATTTAATTTAAAATTTAGGGTAACTAAATTAAAAAAAAATATTAAATTAAAAATGTTTCGATGTATGAGTTTTATAACGCAATAAACATCCATTACGAAATTTGTAAAACTCTCGGAGGGTTATAATATTAAATTTGGTTTGAGAAATTAGTCATGAATATATTTAATTATACGATAAATGATTTTCTATCAACAGCAAAACATAAATTTTTCTCGATGTGAAATCAAAAACTAGTTCGCTCGCTGCCAATAAACAAAATTGAAACTAGTTTGCTCGCTGCTAATAAACATAATTATTACTAGTTCGCTCGCTGCCAATAAACAAAACTGAAACTAGTTCGCTCGCTGCCAATAAACATTATTGGTTTAATTTTTCCGAATATGAACGATGCTTATCAAGGGCTACATGTCTATATATAATACGTTTGAAGATATTTATTCCTCTAAAAAAACTAAGATATTCGCTCCTAAATTTCAGTTTTTATTTCGTGCCGTTTCATCGGGTCCCGAGGAATAGCTTATGAAAAGATATATAGCTTTTGAAATACGTTCAAACGTAGTACAACTCAGGATCCTTTACTATAGTATCATTTTATCGGGCTCAATTACCTATTTGGTCGTAACCTCGATGTCTAAGTTCCCAATCGCATAATTTTTTTTTTTCAAAAATTTTTTTCAAACCATCGAGACTTCAAAATTTTTTGAACGAATTGGGAACTTAGACATCGAGGTTACGACCAAATGCTCAATCGAGCCCGTTGAAATGTCGATATATGAAAGACTACTGGGTTTTAACACGTTTAAACGTATTTGGAAACCAAAATATTCAAAGAAGAGATTTTTCTCGGTACCCGATGAAACGTCACGACACTAATTTTGTTGTCACAAAATTTTGGTTTGAAAACTTAGTCAGGAATATGAATAATTATACGATAAAATAATTTTTTTCAACAGCAAATCATAAAGTTTTTCCGATGTGAAATCAAAACTAGTTCTTTCGCTGCCAATAAACAAAATTGAAAACTAGTTCTCTCCCTGACAATAAACAAAATTGTTATTATTTTCCTTTTAATTTTGTTCCCCTTAAAAATCCGCTTTCTTATTTAATTTAAAATTTAGGGTAACTAAATTAAAAAAAAAATATTAAATTAAAAATGTTTCGATGTATGAGTTTTAAAACGCAATAAGAATCAATTCCGAAATTTGTAAAACTCTCGGAGGGGTTATAATATTAAATTTGATTTTGAGCAATTAGTTATGAATATGTTTAATTATACGATAAAAGATTTTATATCAACAGCAAATCATAAATTTTCTCGATGTGAAATCAAAACTAGTTCGCTCGCTGCCAATAAACATAATTGAAACTAGTTCGCTCGCTGCCAATAAACAAAAATGATTTAATTTTACCGAATATTAACGATGCTTATCAAGTGTTACCCGTCTATAATACGTTTAAATATATTATTTATTTTATAAAAAAAAAATAAAATATTCGTCCCTAAATTTCAGAATGTATTTCGCGCCGTTTCATCGAGCCCCGAGGAGGAACTTACGAGAAGAAATATAGATTTTGAAATACGTTCAAACGTGTCACAACACAGGTTCCTTTACTATAGTATCATTTTAACGGGCTCAATTACCTATTTGGTCGTAACCTCGATGTCTAAATTCCCAATCGCATAATTTTTTTCAAAATTTTTTTTTAAACCAACCAGACTTCAAAATTTTTTGAACGATTTGGGAACTTAGACATCGAGGTTACGACCGTATGCTCAATCGTGCCCGTAAAAATGTCGATATATGAAAGACTACAGGGTTCTAACACGTTTGAACGTATTTGGAAACCAAAATATTCAAAGAAGAGATTTTTCTCGGTACCCAATGGAACGTCACGAAACAAATTTTGTTGTTACAAAATTTTAGTTTGAGAACTTAGTCAGGAATATGAATAATTATACCATAAAATAATTTCTTTCAACAGCAAATCATAAAGTTTTTCCGATGTGAAATCAAAACTAGTTCTTTCGCTGCCAATAAAAAAAAATTGAAAACTAGTTCTCTCGCTGCCAATAAACAAAATTGTTATTATTTTCCTTTTAATTTCGTCCCCCTTAAAAATCCGCTTTCTTATTTAATTTAAAATTTAGGGTAACTAAATTAAAAAAAAAAATATTAAATTAAAAATGTTTCGATGTATGAGTTTGAGAACGCAATAAACACCAATTCCGAAATTTGTAAAACTCTCGGAGGATTATAATATTAAATTTGATTTTGAGCAATTAGTCATGAATATGTTTAATTATTCAACAGCAAATCATAAATTTTTCTCGATGTGAAATCAAAACTAGTTGGCTCGCTGCCAATAAACATAATTGAAACTAGTTCGCTCGCTTCCAATAAATAAAATATGGTTTACTTTTTACGAATATGAACGATACTGTAATAGGTATAACCATTTCGAAATATCTGAAAACTTTCGGAGACGGAAAATAAAATCTTGGTTTGAGAACTTTCATTTGATATAATTATTCTAATCAAAATATTTTAATTATTTATTTATTTATTTTTATTTTTGTTACCCTAAAATAGCCTAATTTATTATTATAGAAAACGATTTTTTTCAGGAAAAGAATCATAATTCTATTTATAAAATAATTATTATCAACGTTCATATTCGCAACAAGTAAACCAATTTTGTTGCCGCAAACTTGTAACGTTAACAGTTCTTCGTTTGCAAACAAAAACTTTTGGAGGGACGGAAAATAAAATCTTGATCGCCGAGACTTTTCAAAAATTTTTGAAGGTTTAGGGAACTTAGACTTAGAGATTAGGATAGAAATTGAAAACGAGCTCGATGAAATGACGCTATAACAAGGGTTACTCTCCTACAAAACGTTTGAACGTATTTCGAAACCGAAATATCGTACAGGTGGCTCTTTTCGAGATCAGATGAAACGCCACTACAAGAATCGAACTTCTCTCCTAATATATTTAGTAACGCAAAACATCCATTCCGAAAATTGTAAAACTCTCGGAGGGATTTGATATAAAATTGTGGTTCTATAAATTAATAATGAATGTTAATAATTATACGATAAAAAATTTTCTTTCAATAGCGAATCATAAATTTTTCTCGATGTGAAATTAAACTAGTTCGCTCGCTGCCAATAAACATTATTGAAACTAGTTCGCTCGCTGCCAATAAACATTATTGGTTTAATTTTTCCGAATATGTTTTCTCCATGAGAACTCAAAACTAGTTCGCTCGCTGCCAATAAACAAAATCGAAACTAGTTCGCTCGCTGCCAACAAACAAAATTTTAACTAGTTCGCTCGCTGCCAATAAACAAAATTGTAACTAGTTAGCTCGCTGCCAATAAACATAATTGTAACTAGTTCGCTCGCTGCCAATAAACAAAAATTGTAACTAGTTCGCTCGCTGCCAATAAACATAATCGTAACTAGTTCGCTCGCTGCCAACAAACGAAATTGTAACTAGTTCGTTCGCTGCCAATAAACATACTTGTAACTAGTTCGCTCGCTGCCAATAAACAAAATTGTTACTAGTTCGCTCGCTGCCAATATATAATATTGGTTTACTTTTTCCGAATATGCACGATGCCTATTAAGGCTTACCCGTCTATATATAATACGTTTTAGTATATTTATTCCTTTATAAAAATCCAAGATATTCGTTCCTAAATTTAAGGTTTTTCTTCGTGCCGTTTCATCGGGTCCCGAGGAAGAGCTTATGATAAAATATATAGCTTTTGAAATACGTTCAAACGTATTACAACTCAAGACCTTTTACTATTGTACCATTTTAACGGGCTCAATTACCCATTTTGTCGTAACCTTGATGTCTAAATTCCCGATCGCATAATTTTTCTCAATTTTTTTTTAAAAAAACCATCGAGACCTCAAAATTTTTTTGAAGGCAATGGGAACTTAGACATCGAGGTTACGACCAAATGCTCAATCGAGTTCGTTGAAATGTCGATATATGAAAGTATACTGGGTTCTTATACGTTTGAACGTACTTGGAAACCAAAATATTCAAATAAATCTTTTTCTTGGTACCCGATGAAACGTCACGAAACTAATGTTGTTGCCACAAAATTTTAGTTTGAGAATTTAGTCAGGAATATGAATAATTATACGATAAAAATATTTCTTTCAACAGTAAATCATAAAGTTTTCTCGATGTAAAATCAAAACTAGTTCTCTCGCTGCCAATAAACAAAATTGAAAATTGTTCGCTCGCTGCCAATAAACAAATTAAAAAATTGTTCGCTCGCTGCCAATAAACAATGTTTGTTTAATTTTTCCGAATATGAACGATCGTTATCGACGAGGGCTACCCGTCTATAATCCGTTTGATTATATTAATTCCTTTAAAAAAAATTTAAAATATTCGTTCCTAAATTTCAGTTTTTATTTCGTGCCGTTTCATCGTGTAACGAGGAAGAGCTCATGGTAAGATAAATAGCTTTTGAAATGCGTTCAAACGTATTACTAATCGGGATCATTTACTATAGTATCATTTTCACGGTCTCAATTACACATTTGGTCGTAACCTCGATGCCTAAGTTCCCAATCGCATAATTTTTTTTACAAAATTTTTTTTTTCAAACCATCGAGTAATTAGAAATTTTTAAAGGAATTGGGAACTTAGACATCGAGATTACGACCAAATGATCAACCGAGCCCGTTGAAATGTCGATATATGAAGGACTACCGGGTTCTAATATGTTTGAATGTATTCGGAACCCAAAATTTCTAAAAAAGAGCTCTTCTCCGGTACACGATGAAACGTCATGAAACGGAATCGACTTTTCCCAAAAAATATATTAAAAATTATTTCTACCTTATAGCAGATTTAAACGTATATTCTTAGAATGAAAAAAAATATTAATCCTACTCAGTTGCACCTCTTTAAAAATCATATTGTCGGTTGACGTTGGTCAAATTTTTCACTGGTTAATTGATCATCCTAAACGTTTTATTATGATAAAACAGGTTACTTTTTCAAAATTTTTATTTATACATCTTCAAAGGGATGATTGAGACAAACTTTCATGCAAGGAAAACTTTATTTAATCAATACAACGTTACCTTTTTAAAAGATACACAAGCTTTTTAGGTAAATAACAAATTACCGTTATTTTCTATACATACTTTTTTTTATGATAAAAAAATAGATAAGAAAGCGCCAAAAATTTTGACACTTTATTGTCTCGCGAAGGTAAATAGCGTAGCGAGCTAAGAGAGCCATCGCGTCGGTGATTAGAAAAATGTTGTAGGTAAGTAGTTTCCTTCGCCAGCTTAGGGAGCGCAGAGATCGAATTGAGTCGATCCGACCATAAATCATATCAGCTGATCACCCTAGCTGATGAGCTAGCGCATACGAATCAATGAAATTATTATACATTAGTTACAGGACTAGACTCCAACAATTTTTTAAAGTCATCGCCCCACCCAAGTTTTTCGGCTAGTTTTTTGCAGCTTTCGTCGCAGTTACCGATGAGGCTTAAATTTATTTTTGGCATATTCGATTCTTCGAGCTCTTCTTCTCGATTAATTAAAATCCGAGGGCAAGAGTCAGGCACATTTTGAACGAGAGACGAAAAAGGATCGACGATCAGAGAGGTTCCTATTATTATTAGTAAATCGCATTTCTTAAACTCTTCGAGGTATTCGGAGTTTTTTTCTGGTGAAAGAGGCGTGTCGCCTATTGAGATACCCGGTCCCACCACGCCTTCTTCGCAATAAGAACACGTCGGGGTAACATCTTGTGAAAATTTTTCTCCTATCCATTCTCGCGTATATTTTTTTCCGCAGAAAAAGCAATAGTTCGTGCGAAACGAGCCGTGATATTCCACGACTTTTTCGACGGGGATCCCGGTTAATGTATCCAGCGTATCTATGTTAAGCGTGTAGTGTCGTAGGAGGACCTCTTTGTCGTGAAGAAGTTTAAAAAAGTAGTGAGCTGGAGTAGGTTTAAATTCGGACGGGAAAATCTCTTTAATCACTTTATAAAAATGTTTTGAGTTCTTTATGAGACAATTTATTTCTAATATGTCTCCCGAAGAATTTCGCATCTCGTCGTAATCGTAATTTTCTGTATTTGCGGACAGTTCACCGTCGCCAATTGGACACAGGTAATCGAGTATTTTCGCGCAAGAAGATATCCCGCGACCGGCTACAGTGATTACGTTTTTGCATTTTCCCCCTTTAATAAAGGAAACCACGTCATCGATGGTCATTGGGAGCGTTGTCGGAATTGGTTGTTCCTCGTCGGATGGCGCGGATTTCGTTGGAGGTGCAATTTCTTCAGACATGTTTGGTTTTTGAAAGCGAGAATGATAGTGATTGTTTATATATTCGTATATGCATTTATATAAAGCAAAAAACTTAGATCTATATTTATTATTAATTAAATAATAATGTATTATTATAATAAAGATATAAAATTGTATTAGATTTTAAATATTATAATAATAATGATAATAATTTATAGAACAATTATTTAATTTATATTTTTTCGTTCTCTGAATTTTTAACGTTAAAATAAGGATATTTCGATGTTATTATGATTATTTTATTATAATACAATTTATCCTTATTTAAATTTCGGGGTTAAAACGAAATAAGAAAGATAATAAATATATTTAAAAAAAATCAACTTTATTCAGTCATTTTATTCACGGTTTTTAAGAAAATTCATCTCAAAGATTATTGAGATAGATGCAAAGAGATTCCCCATTTTTTTTTAATTTCAATTTAAAAAAGTTCATCATCCTTCGTCAATAGTCGGTCGTCATTCACGATGCGATGAGAGAAGAAGGTAAAGCCAAAAAAATCTCTTCTTCTCTGATATTCGTTTTCCCAAAAAGAAGATGAAATACAACAAAATAAAAAATCACACAGATCAGTGTGAGTGAATCCAATTTTATTAGTATTAACCCGTTCACGCCATCACAAATACAGATGTACCTCTCGAATTCAACATCCCTGGCACTTCTGACCAATATTTTGATCCTTCGAATGTGTTTTTTATAGTCTGAAGTACTAAAGTTAGTAAACGAGCATGCGCTTCAATCATCACAAGGCCACCGATCACATAGTTCCACGCAAAACAAATTTCCGTAACGTGTTTTTAATCAAACTGAGGTGTTTTAATGAAACATTCTCGTAGAGCATCAGCTGCAAGTTACCCCTATCGAAGTTATATTGAAACTTACTAAATTATTTCAGTATGATGCTAAAACAGTCCCATTTACAATCATGCGGATACTACAATTTAAAAAGATGTAGAGAAACATAGGGACAACGCGCCCTAAATCTAAAAAATAAACACTACGAATATATGGACGTGTTAAACGGTGATATATCTCACAGGCAAAGACTCTATTCTACCATCAGTGGACACCCCTATCAGGTTAACTAGATCTACTCCTCAATTTGCACTTAATGTTCAAAGCAACGCTACAGCCACAACTACCGCTCCAAAACCTATTTTCAAATTACTGGATGCTTATCTTTATGTCCGTAAAGTGAAATTATCTCCCTTTAAAACATATGGAAATCGAGAAATCTCTTTTGACTGATACAGCAAAATATCCAATTCAGAGAATTGAGACTAAAATTTTTTAACTTTACCCAAAGGATTATCGAGTATTAATAAACCTTACATCGTCAATGGTAGCTTACCTCCAGCGAAAGTAATAATAGGAATTGTAACACGATGCCTATTCTAGGAATACTATGGGTAAAGTCTGCGCTTTAACATTTACCCTATTTCGGTCTTAGAGGTATCAGTTTGCATGTGAATGGTCAACCATACGGTCGTTATTATGAGATGATATACGAAGGCTCACATTATCAATGTTCGCGTCCTTTTTACGATTTATTTGCCAATACTGTATCTTGCAGCGATAACGGTACAGGTGTTGATCTCAAGACTTATGCTGAAAACAGTAATTTATATGCCTACGATCTCACAGCTGATCTTTCAGCTTGTAATGCTTATAATCTCAATATCCATCCTAAGAAAAGGCACATTAGGGTTAAGTCTCAAATTTGGACAAAGTTTGACATCCTCGATCTCAGTTCTGGTGTATTTTGAACATCCTCAAATCATCGAGATTGCACAGAGTACGCAATATACTTTTGAATTATTAAAGATGAATTGAAGAAGAAAATTTAAATGCTTTTATAAACGAAAGAAGATTCTGTTAGTTGTATCCGCCTGTAATGAAACTCGGTCTCTGCTGAAATTGGGTACTGGAAATCTGGAACTTATTTCAACACTTCCCTCGGGATGTTCGACACTATGGCACTGGATAGCCGCTGTGTTATAAGACATTGAAAATATGTTGTGATATTCTTGACTCTCTGCATTTAGATTTTATGTTTAGTAATTCCATTATGTACATCTTTTTACAAAATGTTACATAATAGTTCAATATGTTAAGACCTTATGTTTTTCTGTACAACCTATCGTTCTAATTATGTGGTGTATACTCTGTATTATTTCATTATATGTTTTTTAAATAATGTTTCTTTTAATAAACTTGTTAATATATTGATGCTAAAATTTATATGTAAACGATTATGTGGCTTGCACTTATGTTATAAATGCTTTAAAATAAAAACTGGTTTTCTTTTCCCGCTTTTTATCCAAAGAACTTATTTATTATACTAAAGAGAAAGAAAACTTGAATCAATAGATCAATAGATTTCAATAGAGCACGGGTGGGTCAGCGAGATAGAGTGGGGTGGTTTGAATTACTGACTTACTTTACTGCTTTTGGTATGTAAAATGCAAATTTCTTTAGTTATAAACATAAAAGAATAAAATTTTTAGTAAAAACAAAATGATTAAAGAAACAATAAACAAAATAAATAAATTTTTATTAGTAAAAAACAATATGTTTAAAGAAACAAAACAAAATTAAATAAAAGTTCTTGAGATATGTTATACAAAAATATGACTTGATCAATAGATCAATAGATGCAATAGATCACAATACATCAATAGATCAATGGATCACGGATATGGTAGGATGGTTGATGGTACTATGATTACTGATTTACTGCTTTTACTGATTTTTTTCTGATTTACTGGTTTACTGCTTTAGGGTATGTAAAAATACAAATTTTTTAAGTTAAAAAAAAACAAAAAAGTATGAAAGTTTTGTTTTGTTATTACAAAATATGACTTGAATCAATAGACAATAGCAATCAATAGATCATGAAAGGCATAGAAGGGCTGTCTGGAAGGCAGTTTGAATTTACTGATTTACTGCTTACTGATTACTGATTTACGATTTACTGCTTATTGATTTACTGATTTTACTGCTTTAGGGTATGCGAATGGTATACAATTTTAATAGAAAATATGACTTGAATCAATAGATCCAATAGATCAATAGCTCAATAGATCATAGATGGGAATAGATCATGGAAGGGTTAGGGGGAGGACGTGGTTTGATTTACTGACTTTACTGATTACTTGCTTGTAGGCGTATGTAAAAATTACAATTTTTATGTTATAAACATAAAAAGAATAAAAAAAAATTATTTTTTTTTAATTTTTTTTAATTTTTAATTTTAATTTTTTTTTCTGTATCGAGGGATACTATTATAAGTAAAGATGTGATACCAACGTTGTCGTCGTTCCTTATGATTAATATTTCCGGTCTCTGCGGGAACGTAGCACCCCCTTTGGGTGTGTACGGCTATTTAACCCCATATATGATGTGGTACCTTATTTGAAGGGTGTATACCAAGTTTCGTGATTTCTATGTCATATTCAGGTTTTGGGGCTTGGAGACCTCATTTTGGCGGGTTGTACGGGACTATTTAACCCGCATATATTGATATGCGGTACCTTATATGAAGGGTGCGTATACCAAGTTTCAGCCCTCATACGTCAATATTTGCAGGTTTTGGGGCTGTGAACCCCCCCTTCTGGGGTGTCGGTTATTAAACTCCATATATGATGTGGGTACCTTATATGATAGTTGTATACCAAGTTTCAGCCTCCTACGTCAATATCTCAGGTTGGGGGCTAGCATCCCCCCCTATGGGGTGCATGGCCACGTAACCTCGTCACCCCCTATGGGGTTGTCATGTTTGAGAGAGATACCATGTGGCAAACTCTATCCGTTACTAAGTGAGTGCGCGTGCGGTGCGGTGCGGGTGCGGTGCGGTGCGGTGCAGGTGCGGGCACAATCCGGTGCGGGAATTATACACGTCCAATTAAATAAATATTCGCGTAATTAAACATTTATTTATTTATTTATTTAATTTATTTATTCGTTTTATTTTTTTTATTAAATATAATATTTTAATAAATTAATTAATTTAGTAATTAATTAAATTTATTATTAATTGTTATTTTATTAATTTATTCATTTTTTATTGTTTTCGAACAATAAACGCTTTCGTTTTTTTCGTCGATAGAAAAGGCGAAATTTACTTCGGTTTTACTTCCGGCCTTCAATATTCATACTCAACTACTCCTTTGTTGATTTAAATTATTTATTATTTTATTTATTTATTTTCTTTTCAAGACGTACATAATTACTGTGCACTTGTAATTTATTAATTTATGTATGATTAGATTTGTATGTATAATCTATTATTTTGTTATCTTATTTATATTATTATTATTATTATTTATTATTATGATTATTATTATCTATTTTTATTATTGATTATTATTATATTATGTATTATTATTATTATTCTTATTATTATATTTATTTGCATTATTATTAATTATATATTATTATTATTTTATTATTATTATTATTCATATTATTATATTATTATTAATATCCAGCTTTTATTCAGTTTTCGAGCCTCACACAATTTATACTTTAATTCAAAATAAAATGTGCAAATTATTGCTGGGCTCGGATGAATTAAACCAGACTCTGGGATTCGGACTCGGTAACGCACTAATATATATCTAAATAGTTAAACCGTAATTGTATAACATAATATATAATCTAAATAGTTAAACTATATATATATAATATATATATAGTATCACTATATATATATATATATTATATATTATATATATTATATAATATATATATATATATATATATATATACTATATATAAATATATTATTATAATATAATATATGTGTATATATTAGGAGAGAACCTGTGAGGTCTATAGGATAATAGTAGGCGAGTAGATAGTATAGTATAATAATATAATAGTTTAATAATAGTGCATTATTATATCCAACATATATTAAGGAATACAAGAAGATCTAAAAGTACAATCGTCCCAAAGATAAAAAGAGCAAAGAAGGACCAACGACAGCCAGATAAGAGTCAGACCAAAGAAGAAGGCACAAAAATACCTATAAACAGAAACCCCATAGTACTCATATAGAAAAAAAACACCTAATAAATATAGTCAGAGTACATAAATAGATATATGACCCTCGATATACTTTTATCATAAATTAGTAGAAGAGGATATATAAGTTAGTATAGACAGATAGAGGTGATCAGTTTTATATATATATAGTAAAGGTAATATTAATATAAATATCCTAATATATAGGTGAGTATATAGTATCAGATAGATATAAATATGAAATAACCTTATATAGAATAGTAACTAGATAAGTGAGTGTATATTATAATACCTAGATCTCACTATAATATACTATCAATAAATACAGTGAACACTATTATATACCCTAAGTACCTAATATATAAAGAATAAGCACCACTGGAAATATCTGATATTGACTCATGTTTTGTTATTTGTTTTTGATGCGATTAGCAGAAATAGAGTAAATTGATAAGAGAGAAGAGAGAGAGATTGAAGAAGAATTGCTGAGTGATTCTGATCCTGAGGTCTGTCAAGATGATCTTTAGGGTGCCACGAACCCAACAAAAACCTAGTCTCCCCAAAGAATTGGGGTTAAAATCATTGATTTTTGACACTTATACCCAGGGTTATTGATTTAATTTGTTCATAAGAATTGGTAATTTCATTAATCGTTATCTATATTCTAGGTGAGTAAGAGATAGTAGACTATTATAAATATGCTTAGCAGGTACTATATATATATATATATATCGATGTGCTAATACCATGGATAGTCGGTTCCAATATATTATATATATATATATATAGTAATATAAGTATATATATAATATATTTATTACCCGCCCTGCTTACTTTAAACATCACGACCGGGGTATTCACTTGTTATCTTTAATGATTATCTTCACGCTATGGCTTATCCTTCATTAACATAGATTTCACAAATACCTACTTCGCAAGTACTTGTGCGAAATCGCACGTATATATATATATATATATATATATATATATATATATATATTATATATATTATTATAATATATTATATATATATATATGTTATATATATATATTATATATATAATATATATAATATATATGATATACTTTAATTATAATTATATATTAATTTATTATAATATATATGTAATATATATAAGTATATTTAAATTAATCACATAAGTATATATGATTAATGAGGTATAAGTTAACCCTTTAATAATACTAATATAATTATAATATTACATATATACTGCTAACCAT
Source organism: Trachelipus rathkii (assembly GCA_015478945.1). NCBI lineage: Eukaryota > Metazoa > Arthropoda > Malacostraca > Isopoda > Trachelipodidae > Trachelipus > Trachelipus rathkii. Next base: position 28,594 of record JABUQX010072374.1, read on the forward strand.
TTATATTCGTCTCTCTCTCCTCTCTCTCTCTCTCTTCTCTCTCTCTCTCTCTCTCTCTCTCTCTCTCTCAGCTTAACACTAAGAAACCGTTTGCTCCTGATGGTATTCTTCTTTTGGTTCTCAAAACTTGTTCTTCTGAGCTTGCACCTGCCTTGGTGAGTTGTTTCGCTTCTACCAATCAACATCTACCTTTCCTTCCTTCTGAACCGTACTCTAATTCAACCTGTGACGGAAAAGACGGTCTCTCAACCATATAACTGTCGCAGTGTAAGTTTTCCCTCTGTTCCACCCAAAGTTTCCTCATCTTACCTTAACAGAATAATTGAGAAATATAAAATTCTAATTTCAACTCCGATTGCCAATATTTATGTCAAAAGGAACGCTATACGGTGATTTTCTTTTCCTTCTGATTGACTATTGGTTATCTGCTTTTCGACATTTCGGAAAATCTTTATCTTCGACAATCGACACTTTACATATCGGAAGCGCTCGATAGAGTCTGGCAGAAAAAAATTTGATTTCTATACCTTCTTCTTTCGATATCTGTCTTTTACATTGATCTTCTATCCGGTCGTTCAATAGCATCTGTTGTTGACGGAAATCATTCATCCTTTAAATCTTTCAATAGGGATTTACCTCAAGGTTTTATCCCAACTTTTTTTTCTACTTTTCATTAATAATAATCTTTTTAATCTTAATGATAATTTTTATGCCAACGATTCCACTCTTCAATATTCTTTATTCTTTTTATTTTGAAAGTAGTCCAAGTTAGTAGCAAATAACTGATAAAAGGAAAGCAATCTTGAAGTAACTGATCCACGACCTTAACAAGGAAAAATATTATTATTTTCAATGTCTCAAATACTCATATCCTTTATTTTCCTACTCAACATTATTCTTCTACACTAAAAATTCTTCTGAAAAACACATCTCAAACCTTCGTATATCCTTAATAATATCTTAATTTCTTGGAAGGATCTCGATTGTTTCTCTTATAATAAACCCTTTAAGATTTCCCCAACACTGCCCCAGTTTTATCCTTTTTATGAGGGTGTTGTTCGCTCTTGTGTGGAATATACGCTACACATCTGGGAGGGAGAGGGGGTTCCATTCATACAGTCCTTCTTGGAAGGGTGAAGGGGGTGTCTGGAGTTTTTCCTCTTATCACCTCTCCTGTTCTCGCTAACTCTCTCCAATCCCATTCTGACTGTAGAAATGTTGCATCGCTCCCCATATACCCTCGTCATTACAACAGAAATTATTCATTTGAACCCTCAGTTTTCATACCTTCAATAGAGATAAGCTCGGGCAGCATCCTTCCAAAAGTTTGATCTTTTATCTGCCTGTGTTCAGCTGTCTCTAAAGCCCGATGAAAGAACCTCCAATTCTTAATAGAAGAAAGTCAATGATTCATGCGAAGACAAAAAATGACGAGAAATTATAGGTTTAGTTTTATTTTTTTTTCAATCTGATATGTTAATTACTTAAGCAATACCAAGATTAACAGAAATCCGTTGGTAAAAAAAATCAGTCTTATATTATATATATATAAGTAGTAGGGCCGTCATTTTGCACGACGATGCCCTTGACCTTTTTTGAGCCCAATTTTTTACCTGCCTTTGACCTTTTTTGACCTTTACCTTTTTGGGCTTGACCTTTTTTGAGCCCAAATTTTTTACCTGACCTTGACCTTTTTGGGCCTTTACTTTTTTGGCCTTTACCGTTTGTCGGACCAAACCCTTTCCAGTCTTCCATGGGTTCAATTTGGCCCACGGTATTTTTTGAGAACCCTAATTTTTGAGCTCTAATTTTTTGAGAACCCTAATTTTTTGAGAACCCTAATTTTTTGAGAACCCTAATTTTTTGAGAACCCTAATTTTTTGAGAACCCTAATTTTTTCGGCAACCCTAATTTTTGGCAACCCTTCGAAGAAGGGTTGCGCCAAACGGTTGCGTCAGCAACCGTTGTACGTATTACCCCCCTATTTTTCACGCCCCCCCCTATTTTTTCCGCCCGTGGGCATTTTTGCCCACGGTAATTTTTGATCTTCCTTTAGGGGCTTAGCCCTTTTTGATGTCGTTACCTTGTTTGACCATGATATTTCGACCAACCCTTTGGTCTTCCATGGGTCAATTTTGGCCCACGGTAATTTTTGGCTACCCTTTGGTCTTCCATGGGTCAATTTTGGCCCACGGAAATTTTCGACCAACCCTTTGGTATTCCATGGGTCAATTTTGACCCCCGGTAATTTTTGATCTTCCTTTAGGGGCTTAGCCCTATTTTTTGATGTCTTTACCTTGCTCTATTTTTTTGATGTCTTTACCTTGTTTGACCATGATATTTCGGCTTTTACCTTGCCATATACCGTGGGTCAAATTTGACCCACGGTAATTTTTTTGTCCTTCCTTTAGGGACTTAGCCCTTTTTTGATGTCTTTACCTTGTTTGACCATGATATTTAGCCTTTGACCTTACCATATACCATGGGTCATTTTTGACCCCACGCTAACTTGATGGCTTTGATGGTCCAAATCACCGTAGGAGTATCTAGTGATGTCTATTAGTGTCTATGAAGTATTAGATGAGTTGCCAGGGTGAGTGCAGTGAGTGCCAAAGTGAGTGCCTAATGAGTGCCAATGAGTGCCAAGTGAGTGCCAATGAGTGCCAAGTGAGTGCCACATAGTGCCAAGTGAGTGCCACATAGTGCCAACTGAGTGCCACTTTTTTCATCAAGCCTTTTTCTAGCCTCCCTGAGCCTAGAATAGCCCTAATAGGGGTGTCTACCCCTAGGTAATAGGTAATGAGGAAATCGATTGGTGTATATTCAATCTGCTAGAATGCTTCCTACTATGAATTAGTATTTTTATAACACTTTAAGCCTTACACTCTCCATATGACACTTACATTAAACCATATACACTTACACTACTCACACCACACACAAGGTTACACTTACACCTTACTACTCACACACCGATATTTTGATGCCTCAGCATTAATGCCTCAGCATTAGATGCCTCAGCATTAATGTCTCAGCATTGATGCCTCAACTTCTGAAGATTCATCTTTGATGACTCATCTTTTGATGACGTCATCTTTGACACCATCTATATTGATGATTCATCTTTGATGAATTCACCTTTGATGGCTCATCTCTTCCCCCATCATAGAACAGAGTTAATATTAATGTCTTCCCAAGTTCATAAGCTGCCCACCAGGGCGCAGCAAGCCCCCTCCCCGCAAAGGATGGAGGCCCCGCACCCACAGGTGCGACCTGCCGCGCGAATGAAAAATATATATACTATAAGTCATTCATTTTTATTTCATACTTAAACATTTCAAAGAATTTCGTTTCAAATATACTACGAGTCATTCATTTTTATTTCATACTTAAACATTTTTATTAAAAACATTTTCGCGAACCTAAAACTGTAACCTCATTACAGACCTTAATTATTTAACACATATATTTTATTAACATTATTTTTACTTAATATTTTTTTACTTAATACTTTTAATTTATAAATTTTTAAAAAATGTATGTAAGAAGAAAAATCAGAGTGTCTGATATATAAACATTCATTTTTACTACAATTGTACGAAAAATTTTATTAAAACATATACTTTACATACCTTAAAGCAGTTAAAGCAGTAAAGCAGTAGAAGGTGTTTATTACCTAACACCTAGGGGATTAGTATGCTTTATTTTACTGCTTTACTGCTTTAACTTTCTGCTTTACTGCTTTAACTCATGTTTTACTGCTTTAACTTTCTGCTTTACTGCTTTAACTCATGTTTTACTGCTTTAACTCCTGCTTTACTGCTTTAACTCTCTGCTTTACTGTTTTAACTCTCTGCTTTACTGCTTTAACTCATATATTTATTAACATTATGTTTTCTTTTATATTTTTTATTTTGTTTTAATACTTTTTATTTATTATTTCTATTTTTATTTTTGTTTTAATACTTTTTTTATTTTAATTTGTAATGTAAGAATAAAAACACACAGAGTTTCGGTTATATAAACATTTTATTTTAATAAATTTGTACGAAATTTTATTAAAAACATATACTTTACATACCTTAAAGCAGTAAAGCAGTAAAACAATAGAGGTGTTATTACCTAACACCTAGGGGATTAGTATGCCTTTGTTTTACTGCTTTACTGCTTTAACTTTCTGCTTTACTGCTTTAACTCATGTTTTACTGCTTTAACTTTCTGCTTTACTGCTTTAACTCATGTTTTACTGCTTTAACTCTCTGCTTTACTGTTTTAACTTTCTGCTTTACTGCTTTAACTCATAATTTATTAACATTATATCAGTTTTCTTTATAATTTAATACTTGTTTTTAATACTTTTTATTTGTTTTTAATACTTGTGTTCTTGTTTTAATACTTTTTTTTTAATTTCTATTGTAAGAATAAAAACACACAAAGTTCGGCCATATAAACATTTTATTTTAATAAATTTGTAAGAAATTTTATTAAAAAACATATACTTTACATGAGTTACAGCAGTAAAGCAGTAAAACAATAGAGGGGTTATTACCTAACACCTAGGGGATTAGTAATGCCTTTGTTTGTATCTGCTTTAACTGCTTTTAACTTTCTGCTTTAACTGGCTTAACTTCATGTTTAGCTGCTTTAACTTTCTGTTACTGCTTTAATCTTTCTGTTTTAACTGCTTTAACTTCTGCTTTAATCTCTTTAACTGTTCTGCTTTTACTTTTTAACTTTCTGTTTAGTTACTGTTTTACTCATATATTTTATTAACATTGTTTTTTTTAATACTTGTTTTTAATACTTTTGCTTTCTCTTTTAATACTTGTTACTTCTTTTATTATTTTTATTAATTTTTATTTTTAATTATTTTTATTATACTTAGTGTTATTTACTTCATGCCTATTTTTTAGTATTATTTAGAACACACATACACACACACAACAGCAACAAACACTGTACACACATCACACACAACACATTACACTTACCACTTATACAAACATTCACTAATGACACTTATACAACCACATTCCACATGACACTTACATTTCCCATAACACTTACATTTACACTTATACACATGTGGTCACACACACACATCACACACACACACACAGACACACACTGTAACTTATACACACATCACTTGATACTTTATACCACAGCATTCACTTATGACACTTACATATTGTCCATAGACCTTACATTTATCACTTAACACTGCAACACACATGATTTTACTTACTCTGAGACACAGATTTACTTACACTCACACAGTTTTCCTTACACTCACACACAGATTTAACTTTGACACACAGCAGATTTACTTACACTTGCAGCATACAGATTTACACCACACACATCCAACACCACACACACACACACACACACCCAGCCTACACCACTTACACAAATAACGTATAATTTATTAAACACATTTTATGTTTTCATTAAACACGTACATTTATATTACTCTTTCAAATATAACTAAATTATTTCCAAAGTTTCTTAAAACTCTATAAATAAATCAAACATTAATCTTGAACAAAGAAATTATTAACTGTTAATACTTTTGTTTATAAATTTTTATAACTATCAAGTTTTAAAATAACTTTTACTAAAATTTTATGAAATTTTATTAAAAACAATATATTACGTACCTTAAAGCAATAAATCAGTAAGGTCAGCCTCTAGCACCCCTCTACACCAAGCTATGCCACGTTTTGTTCTCTTGACTTACTGCTTTACATCATCTTAGCCATGTAATAAGTATAAATAATAACAAAATAAGTTCTTCTCTGCTACCATAACCTGTATTTTATTAAAATCATTCCAAGTTTTTATTTAAAAATAACAATTTTTCACTTACATTTATATTATTCTCTCGATGTTAACTAAAATATTTTCCAAAGTTTTTTAAATAATTCGGGTTTCTTTAATTATTATTATTATTATTATCTATTACATACATTCCATCACGAGAAAACACAACTACCCGCACTCCTACAGATACGAAACTGCCTCTTCTCTCGTAAAATGTGTTGAAATACTACTTTAGTCTAAATTTAGGATAATCCTTTTTGTAACTCGGGGCGATTTAAGCTAATTCCAGGTCAAAATATATTCAAACTGACCTTTTTCTGTAAAATGTTGTGCAATAACTACGTTATGCCTAAATTTAGGCCTAAATTTTGGATAAGTCTTTTTGTAGACGGGCTAATTTAATCCTAATACCAGGTCAAAAGTATTTTTCCAGAATAGACAAGAATCATTGTTATTAATATTTTTATAAATATATTTCCAACTGAAACATGCTGGATCGGTAAGATCCTTAAGCAGGTTAAAAAGGAAATGTTTTCCTTACTTGTGGATTGGTCGGGGTAATCCTTATCTCTATATGAACTCGTATGTAATTGGTCGAGAATTATTTTATCGTCTTTTGAAAAATTTAACTTTGTTCTTTAATCTTGTAATTTGAGCAGGTGTGTGTTTTATTATCTTTTTGAATTAAAAACTCAATTTTAAAAATCACGCCATTTTAGCTGTTAAGCGGTGCACAAGTTATCTGATTTGTATTAAAAGTGGTTTATTTTTACTAAGTGTATATCAAATTTATAATAAATACTACATTGAGGAATAATAATTAATTTCACTAGAATAGATATAATTAATTCACTAGTTCATAAGCTAACCAACAGGGGCTCAGCATGAGCCCCACCCGCAAAGGCAGCCAACCCCCGCACCCGCTGGTGCGTCCCGCCGCGTCCCCGCCCGCCGCGTGCGCCGCAGGCGCAATATTTCCGCGTCGCCCGCCGCGTGCGCCCGCAGGCGCAATAATTCCGCGCGAATGAAAATATATATATAATATTTATATTATATATATATATATATATATTAATATATATATATATAATATATATATATATTATATATATATATATTATATATAATATATATATATATATATATATATATTATATATATATATACTATAATAATATAATATATATATATTTATATTTTGTGCGGGTGAGTGTAATGTCTATGGGTGAACCGTAGTGTCTATGTGTATGTTGCGTATGTGTGAATAGAGATATTAGTGTAATGTGTGTATAAGTGTATAGGTTGGCAAAGTGTCTATGGTAAGTGTAACTGCTTATAAGCTGAATCGTCATATTAGGTGGTACTCAAAGACTGCAACGCGATCCAAAGAATGAGTCTCAAGATGAACCAACTAAAGCCTGAGTACCAAGCTAAGTTATTAAAAGTTGAGGCTCAAAGCTGAGCATAAAAGCTGAGGTATCAACAAGTTGAGGCATCAAAAGCTGAGGCATCAAACTGAGACATCAAAGTTGAGGCATCAAAACTGAGACATCAAAAGTTGAGGTATCAAAAGCTGAGGCACATTAAAGTTGGGGGATCAAAATATCGGGTGGGTGCGTATGTGTAAGTGGTGTATGTGTGTGTGTGTGTGTGTGTGTGTGAGTGTGTGCATGTGTATTCTAAATAATAATAACAATAGGCATGAAATAAAATAAAACTAAGTATAATAATAAAATAAAAATTAAAATAACATAAAATGTTTTAATAATTTATACGTTATAGTGTGTAAGTGAGTGTGCGTGTGAGTGTGTGTGTGTGTGTGTGTGGTGTGTGTGTGTATGTGTGTGTGTGTGTGTGTGTGTGTATGTGTGTGTGTGATCTATGTGTGTTCTAATAATAATAATTATAATAGAAATACAGAACATTACTCGAAGTCTAGTAATAAAACATAATTAAATTGTTTTAAAATAAATTATACGTTATATGTGTAAAGTGAGTGTGAGTGTGTGTGTGTGTGTGTTGTGTAATGTGGCGTGTGTGTGTGTGTGTTGTGTGTGTGGATTGTGTTCTAAAAATATAATAATAACAATAGGCATGAAATAAATAAAATAAGTAATAATAATAAAATAAAAATAAAATGTTTTTAATAAATTAACGTTATAAGTTGTGGTGTGGTGTGAAGTGTGTGTGTGTGTGTGTGTGTGTGTGTGGTGTGTGTGTGTGTTGTGTGTGTGTATGTGTGCGTGTGTGTGTATGTGTGTTCCAAATAATTTTCATTCGCGCGGAATATTGCGCCTGCGGCGCACGCGGCGGGCGCGCGCGGGAATATTGCGCTGCGGGCGCACGCGGCGGGCGGGGACCGGCGGGACGCACCAGCGGGTGCGGGTTTGGCTGCCTTTGCGGGTGGGGCTCATGCTGAGCCCTGGTGGTTAGCTTATGAACTAGTGAATTATATTATCTAATTCTAGTGCAATTAATAATTATTCCTCAATGTAAGTATTCATTATAAATATGATATACACTTAGTAAAAATAAAACACTTTTAATACAAATCAGATAACTTGTGCAACGCTTAACGCTAAAATGACTATGATTTTAAAATGAGTTTGGGTCTAAAAGATAATAAAACACACACCTGCTCAAATACAAGATTAAAGAACAAAGTTAATTTTCAAAAGACGATAAAATAATTCTCGACCAATCACATACGAGGTCATATAGAGAAGGATTACCCCGACCAATCACAAGGAAAACATTTCCTTTTTACCTGCTTAAAGGATCTTACCGATCCAAGCATGTTTCAGTTGGAAATATATTTATAAAAATAATAATAACAATGATTCTTGTCTATACGGGAAATACCTTTTGACCTGGTATTAGGATTAAATTAGCCCGTCTACAAAAAGGATTATCCTAAATTTAGGCCTAAATTTAGGCCTAACGTAGTTATTGCACCACATTTTACAGAAAAAGGTCAGTTTGAAAAATATTTTTTGACCTGGAATTAGGCTTAAATCGCCCGGGTACAAAAAGGATTATCCCCCTAAATTTAGACCTAAAGTAGTTATTTCACACATTTTACAGAGAGAGAGGTCGTTTCGTATCTGTAAGGAGTGCGGGTATTGTGTTTCTCGTGATGGATTGTCAATGTACATAGATAATAATAATAATAATAATAAAGAAAACCCGAATTATTTAAAAAAACTTTGAAATATTTTTAGTTAACATCGAGTGAATAATATAAATGTAAGTGAATAATTGTTATTTTTAAATAAAAACTTAGAATGATTTTAAATAAAATACATGTTATGTTAACAGAAGAAATAATTATTTTGTTTTATTTTTTATTTCCTAATTACATGGCTAAAGATGATGTAAGGCATAGTCAAGAGAACAAAACGTGGCAATAGCTTGGTGTAGAGGGGTGCTGGGGGCTGACCTTACTGATTTAAAGAATTTAAGGTAACGTAAAATATATTTTTTAAATAAAATTTCATAAAATTTTTAGGTAAAAGTTATTTAAAACTTGATAGTTAATAAAAATTTATAAACAAAAAGTATTAACAGCTAATAATAAAATTCTTTGTTCAAAGATAAATGATTGATTTATTATAGAAGTTTTAAGAAACTTTGAAATAATTTTAGTTATATTTGAATGAGTAATATAAATGTACGTGTTTAATTAAAACATAAAATGTTTTAATAAATTATACGTTATATGTGTAAGTGAGTGTGCGTGGTTGTGTTGTGGGTGTGTGTGTGTGTGTGTGTGTGTGTGTAAATCTGTGTGCAAGTGTAAGTAAATCTGTGTGTGTAAGTAAATCTGTGTGTGAGTGTAAGTAAATCTGTGTGAGTGTAAGTAAATCTGTGTGTGAGTGTAAGTAAATCTGTGTGTGAGTGTAAGTGTAAATGTAAGTGTCTATGGACAAATGTAAGTGTCATAGTGAATGTGTGTATAAGTATCATAGTGAATGTGTGTATAAGTGGTAAGTGTGTGTGTGTGTGGTGTGTTGTGTGTGTGTTGTACGTTTGTATAAGTGTAAATGTAAGTGTCTATGGGTAAATGTAGGTGTCATAGTGAATTGTGTGTATAAGTGTGATAGTGAATGTGTGTATATGTGTAAGTGTATGTGTGTGTGTGTGTGTGTGTGTGTGTGTGTGTGTGTGTGTGTGTGTGTATGTGTGTTCTAAATAATAATAACAATAGGCATGAAGTAAATAACACTAAGTATAATAAAAATAATAAAAATAAAATAATAAAAATAATAAAAATAATAATAAAAATAAATAAAAATAAATAAAAAGTATTAAAACAAAATAAAAAACATAATGTTAATAAATATATGAGTTAAAGCAGTAAAGCAGAAAGTTAAAACAGTAAAGCAGAAAGTTAAAGCAGTAAAGCAGAAAGTTAAAGCAGTAAAACAGAAAGTTAAAGCAGTAAAAACATAGGAGTTAAAGCAGTAAAACATGAGTTAAAACAAGTAAAGCAGAAAGTTAAAGCAGTAAAAGCAGTAAAACAAAGGCATACTAATCCCCTAGGTGTTAGGTAATAACACCTCTATTGTTTTTTTACTGTTTTACTGTTTTAAGGGTTGTAAAGTATATGTTTTTAAAAAAATTTTTTAATTTTTTTAAAAAAAAAAATTTGTTATATGGCCGAAACTCCTGTGTTTTTAATTTCTAATTTACATTAAAATAAAAAGTATTAACAAAATAAAAATCAGAAAATAATAAATAAAAAGTATTAAAACAAAATAAAAAAATCTAAAAGAAAACTATGTTAATAAATAATATGCAGTTAAAGCAGTAAAGCAAGAGAGTTAAAACAGTAAGCAGAGAGTTTAAAGCAGTAAAACATGGAGTTAGCAGTAAACAGAAAGTTAAAGCAGTAAAACATGAGTTAAAACAGCAAAAAGCAAAAAGTTAAAGCAGTAAAGCA
>JABUQX010072375.1:0-50000 GCA_015478945.1 Trachelipus rathkii
TGCCTTGGTCTTTGTAAGATAGAAGCGGAAACCGCGGCGGGAGCTCCACTCGGCAATATTTGTGATGGCTGTCTGAAAGTTTCTTTCTCGAAGTAAGGTAACCTATTTCCGGAAGCCTAGAGAGCCAAATCAACAACTGAAAGGAAGCACTTTACAGTTGTTGGAATAGTTTGCATTACGCCATTGAATACAATAGCAAACAGCAGAACTTTCAGGATGCTGCTCCGTGAAACACCCTCGTCCATTCCAAAGTACCTGGAAAAGGTCGATTCACAACGGACTCTGGTGGTTCTGTGATACATAAGATTTTGAAGAAAGAGGGGTATTGCCCCGAAACCTTGTTAGTAAAGCTTTACGAGAACTGCGTTTTTCCAAATGGTATCATACAGTACTCTTTCAAGGTCAAAGAAAACAGCAAATGTAATGTTTCATGATCAATGGTCTCTCTTATGTTATGGTCTAAACGGTGAAGTGGATCAATCGAAGAGCAATGCTTCCGGAAACCATATTGAAAATTAGAAAAGACTGGAGAAGAGATGTGCGGTGATTATCTTATTTATTGTCTTGCAGAAATGAGGCGTTATCGAGATTGGACTGTGATAGTAAACTATCCGCAAATCAGGCACACTGACAAAAATGAACTTTCTAAATAAGTCCTATTATATTAAGTCAGTTAAAAGGCTTGCGCAAAGGGATAGGCATAACCTCCCATGATATAGGAGAGTCCATCTAGGCCATGAGCCTCATCTTTACATGTAGACATCGCATTACAAAATCAATCCAGAGTAAATAGGCTACTATATGGAAAATCCGCCAATGTGTGGAAGAGAATTCCGGAGGTTTGGTAAACGAACGTATTTTTTTGAAGAATTCTGGTCAATTGGTGTATTTGACCACTTAGGGAAGTTGAATCCAGAAATGTCTGGCAACTGAGCCAGGTTCCGAAATAGCGTCCGTCTCATTGGGCCATACTATATTACAATTAAGAGTGAGGCACTGTGTCTGTGAGAAATTTTGTGAAGCACCTTATTGACGGAGATATTTGGTGTGAAAGTTACAGTGGACGCATATTTTTGAAAGTATCGCTTTATCGGTCTGTGGTTGAAGTAGCGAGGAAAAGCCGATGCCTCCTTAAAGATAATCATATTGGAAACGATAAGGTTGATTTTGAATTGTTTGTATAACAGTTTCTTTTCTCTACACGCACGGGCGAACTCAGTAGACCACCAGGGAGTGGCGGTGCTTTGATGAGAACGGGGAATGCTGTTCTCAGCTGCTGAAAGAACAATGTTCGCAAAAAAGTCGTGTGCAACTGTCATGGATAGAAAATATGCCCTCGACGGGAATACGGTTAGAGCCATTAAGTCAAAAGATACTGACAAGCCCGCTCTGTCATACCTACACCTTGAGTAAGGCCCAGGCCGCAGGCTTGGTACGATTGACTTAATTATGAAATGGTAGCAGTCACTACCGCTCAGGTTATCATGACGCGTGCAGGAAAACCTTCCAAAATTGTATGGGGACACTGCGAGGCATCCACGCAGGAGGAATTTGTGGGTATCCAAACGTTTATATGTTTAAACTTCGGGTTAAGGCAGCCCAGAGAAAATAGGCTCTGCAGCCTCATCAACGAAGAAGAGGAAGCAGACGCCTGAGTATTTCCCCACAAAAGATGATGTAGGTTGAAAGCATCCAAAACCATCAATGGGGTAAGAGCTGCTGAGGAGGTGTTCCAAATCCTGTTTAGAATATTGAGTACTATGGGTCAAGTTGATTCATCAAGCTGAATAGTCTTGTGCCAGGTAAATTCTAGTAGCTATTGTGTGTAAAGTAGTCTAGAGGAAAATGAGAGAATGGAGTATTTTTTTTGGACGAAAATCCACAGAAATAACGGAATTACCATAACCTGAGGGTGGAAGGAGATAACGACCATGGAGTTTAATTGGTGTTGTTTGTATGCTTTTATAAGACGGACTAACTACTCGAAGTTGTGAAGATTTGTACTGGTGTATTTTTTTCTAAAGAGGGATACGGCTTGAAACAAATCGTCTCAACTCTATTAGCGCCATCTTGAGAGGAAGGAGAAGAATGAATAGGGAATAGTGTGAAGGTCTCGAGGGCCACCGCGATCCAGAACAAAAAACCAGGAGGCATAAGCGGGTCTTGAAGCAGAGAGACAAGGCGGCCGAATAGGGACAAATCAGTTTCAGTTCGGTGAGTATAATGGTGTACACCAGAGATGTGGGCAAGGCCATTCATTCTTCACCAGAAAGGACTGGAGTAGATTTTGAAGTCGAAAGTGGATGGTATGCAAGCAATCTTTGAGTATGGACCTGTTTCAACATAGGTAGGAAAGTCATGTGCGTATAAATGTGAAAGCCATAGAGGCAGTGAAGAAGTAGCAATTAAGTGAAAAGCTAACTCTACCTGCAGCTCGTCGTGAGGGTGAGAAAGCGAAACCTTCGTTGAGAGGTGCGATAAGAAGGGTGCAAGGGAATTTGGAACTTCCAAATCCTCAGCGTGTGTAGACGGTGTGCTTTTAACTAATGGAGGCTACGAAAGCGAATCTCGGTATTGGAAGTAGTGTTATGTACTTTGCCATAAGATAAAAGGTCGAAGGCACGAGGCGGATAAGTGGAAGTAGAGTGTAAGAAATCCGCAAGGGAAAGAAACCTATTAGAATGCTGTAGTGGTAGCTTGGTGTGAGACGAAGTCAGCGATATATACTATATATGAATATTATATATATATATATATACTTATTATTTATATATATATATATATAGTAATATAATATAGTATATATATATATATATATATAGTATACTAATATATAATATGATATATACTAGTATTATATATATATATATATATATATAAGTGTGTGTGTATGTGTATGAGGTAAGGTGTTAAAGGACATGTTCGCGAATACTCAACTGCACGCCTCTAATTTTCTTGGGACTTTGCACACCCTGCAGAAAAGCGCGTTAAACTTTCTTCGTTTTATTTAGCAACAGTTGTAGCTAAAAAATGTCGAACACAAAAGAATCGGGAGACTGGCCCTGAAGGGAGTAGTCCTTGGGATGCACGGATTTATTTCCTGCAAGCTGTTACAAGTTAGTAAATGGAAGACTTAAAGTGTTGGTAGAAGAGGCCGGGGCATACCTCTTGCGAAAGTTGCCTTCGCCAGGATACCAAGAGAGAAAAGGAGAGGCATGTATTTCAATCTAAATGGTTATGACAGTCTTGGAGGGAATGTAATTGGAAGACTGTCGACTGAAATCACTGCAGAGATGGTCAGAATTGGGAGCCTCACCGATGGAGGAAAAATGAGTTGGTGTACCATGAAGTAACGTTGGATACGCTGGTGGACACGGTAGTTGAGTATGGTTTTTCTGAGGTCAGAATAACCGATGGCTACCCCGAGGAGAAGTAGATGACGGAACTGTTCTTGCTAATAAAGTTACATATGTGGTGGTCACGGAGAAATCCCCTCTCTTTGACTCTATGAGCTGCCCGCAGCTCGGTGATCCAGCATTTCTCGAGTACAGACAGATCTCAAGAACCTCTCGCTCAAAGAAGTAGACAGGACAATTGACTGAGGAAATGCCATTAGGTTCATACAAAGGGACTGAGAGTTGCCCCAACACTTCGCGCATATCAACCGCGGCCCTTGGTGCTTTAGAGGGGGGCCGAATCGTTGGCACTGATAACATCGTCTGGGCCTAGGAACGTAAGTGCGCACTACTTGATAGTTTACGAAGCTGATTTAGACCTTAGTAGGGGAAAAAGGAAACAGAATGCCAAATGACAGAAGTATGCGACAATTCGGAGAATTAGGTGTAGTCCTGTTTGGGGAAACAGCGGTATACAATAGCAATGGACAGTGTGTGTTAATATATCTTTGGGAGGATTCCATCTGCATTTCTGGGTTAAAAATGATGACAGTCTCTCACTCTAGTGTGTAGATTTAGCTTTGACCAAGAAGACCACGTATCAGGTTGCATCGACTTAGTGTAAATTATTAAATTATATGTGACTTTACTTAATTATTATTATCATTATTATGTTCTAAACTATTTATTTATTATACTGATATATATATATATAATATATATATTATATAATATATATATATCTATATTATATATAATATATATATATATTAATTTATAATTTTATCATTAATATTAAATAAATTATATATATATATTAAAATATCTATATAATATTAATATTATGTATATATGTATAATATATATTTATATATATTAATAAAATATATATAATATATATATATAATATTAATATATTATAATGATATGATATTTAGTATTAAATATATATGATATATAGTATATTAATATTAAATATTATGGCGCCGATCATGGATTAGCCTCCAGATTTCCCATCTTAAAAACTATTATTTAGATTAGCTAGTACAAGCTTAAAAGCCGGAATACATTAGTGGGGTACAGTGAGCTGGGTTCTAAGTTATGACTGGATTCTGCTGTACACAGATAAAACTATGGTATACTAGGGAGTCTGAGACATCTTATACCTACTATATATATAAGTTATATTATAAAAATTACAAATTATTAATTAATTTATGGTATGAAATCAGTCGTGTGAAAAATTGAATGTATATTATAGTATAGAGAGTGGTACTAGTATATTTGTTTTATTTCTCACCATCATATATTATAGTAGTAGATAAATATTATATAGATATAAGTTCTGAAAAACTACAAATAGCTACCGCAGGCGAAAGGACACCCATTTTTTGCAATGCCTCGTAAAAGTCCCGAGCATAGCGGAAAATTGTACAAAAGAAGGGACAAGAAAAATTTGCTTTGCATACGGGCACACTAGCGGGCGTCGAGCGACGGGGGACATAGGGGGGACGTTTCATACCCGGGAAAGATTTTCCATACCCCGTAGGGGAGGGCGAAGGAACCCCCGCGAGCGCCAGAATACCAAAAGAGCGGGGTTCCGGATCCCTCCCCGGAGGGGGGGTAAATAATCCTCCCCCGTGGTTCCCCGGAAGGCGAGAGACCCCTGACTTCCATGTCGGGTCGGCAGGAACACCCCGCTCGCGACACCCAAAGACCAAAGAGCGCGGGCAGGGTATTACGGTTCCGTGAGCCACATGGCCTCCGGGGTAGGGGATTAGTCCCAGCCCCGTCGTCCTACCGAGTATTCGCGCGTTACTACAGAAAAAGAGACACCAAACGAAACTATTTGACATTAAGTATACTGTGTGCCCTTGGTTATGTACCATATGGTAGTGTCCTTTAGTTATGTAGTGAAGCGAGAAAAACAAAAAGATGATGTTACTCTACAACATTATATATAGGCCTTTCTACTTTTTTTATCTTTTTATAATTTATAATTTATATTTCGAACAATAATTGTTTTTTATTTTTGTTTAATTTTTTTAAAGATAACAAAAAACAAAAAAAAATTTGTACGTGTAAGTTGCGCGACTTTCCTCACAACTAGTATTCTCAGTTCTTATATTTCGCTGTTGTCCCTTTTTGTGTAGTCTGTTAGTTCCAGAAATATATATATGTTTTACCTGTATATATTAGTAGGATGCTGTACCTAGTAGGTCTTAATTATGTGTTATTTTAATTATACTTGATGTGAGTGCATAATAAATTATATCTATGAACCATATATCTTTAATATATAATATAATATATATATAATATATATATTTATATATATATTATATATAGATTATTAATATATATATATATTATTAATATATACTATTAATATATATATTATATATTACTATATTTTTTTTTTTTTTTTTTCTTTTTTTTGTTAAGTTGTCTATGGGCCCAAGTGGCAATTGGACCTAGAATTTCCAGCAATGATTCACGTTTTTTATATGTCAGCCATTAATAGTTTTAAGATAATATATGTAGCAGTAATAGTATATCTTAACATCCATGACTGCTGATACATATATAACTATATAAATTAATTAATATTATACTCTCCTAATATAAAATATATAAGTTATAATTAATATAATAATTATAATATAGTTCATATATATAATAATATATATATGAATATTAATATATATAATATATATTAATATATAAATACTATATAAATATTATACTATATTATAATATATATTATATATTATAGTCATATACTATATAATATTATATATTATATATATAATATATAAATTATTTGCAATAAATTACGAGACAATTAATCGAGTATTGTTACTGTGTTTTAAAAAATAATCGATATCTAATAACATTAGTGCCAGATTATGATAAAATATTTTCACTCTAAGTGGTTAAATTAAAAGATATTTAATAGCTAATAATAAATAAATTAATCGTTTCATTCATTTTATAAATCATTCTATTATAATAATAATTTTTCCTTATAAATACCATAATATGATTTAACAATTTTAAATTATAACATATAATTGATGAAAATGGCAAAATATTATATATTAAAGTCAGAGATCATATTTTCAAACAGATCATCCCCTTTAAAATTAATATAATATGAATTTCTCTTCAGATATATTTAATAATAATAAATACATATATACAATCTATATTCATACCGTTAATACTACAACATTATATATATAAATATATTATAAGTAGTGAACTATATATTATAACTATATATATATATCAAATATATATATTAATCATATATTTATTTATAATTATAGGGTCCTATAATATATATACATATACTATATATATATAGGCATATTATGTAATCTGTACTAGTATGAATTTTTATTTTCTAAATAATATAAATTTTTTCATGAAAAAATTTTGTAAGTTCAGAAAAGTGCCTAACACCACACTTACACTCAACATAGACACTTACACTTATACATTAACAATCACACTATGCGACATCCTAATCAAGCCTCTACACTTACCATAGACACTGGGTAACAAATAGCCCATATTCAACTTCACTCACACCACACATGATATATATAAAACTTTACCTACTCACCACTCATATTTTGATGTCTCCATTCAACTCTTTGAATGGCTCAATTATGTCCTCAATACTTTGAACTCAGCTTATGTATAATGGTTCATCTTGGAATCATCATCTTCATGATTCAATTTAAGCTTTTCTAATCTTGTCACCCTTACCCTACATCAAAAGACAGAGTTATATTAAATATTCTTCCATTAAGTCATTAAGCTGGCCACCAGGGCGTAGCATGCACCCTCCGCACGAAGGCATCCTAACCCGCGTTCCCGCTCGCCGCGTGCGCCCCGCCGGCGCATATTTCACCGCGTCCACGCCCGCGCTAGTGCGCCCGCAGGCTCGAGCAATATTTCTGACATTTCCCGCCCGCCGCGTGATGCGCCGTCATGGCGCAATATTCTCGCAGCGAATGAAAATATATGATATACTATGATCTACATTCCATTCTTATTTCTAACTTAAGCATTTTTATTATAAACAAATTTCTCACCGATCCTAAACTGACACTCATTTTACAAGACCTTATTTAGTTATTTAACAACATATTTCATAGTTGTTGATATCAATGTAAACTATTCAAAAAATATATTTCTTTATCACTAATATACTAGGGAGGCATTCATTATTCTAATTTTCATACTATAAATTTTTATTTAAAAACATATTACATTACATAACCTTAATTCATGTATTAAATCACGATAAGCAAAATACGAATCTCCAAAATATCCTGATCACCGAGGAATGCTAAGGCTATTGTTTTACTAGCTTGCTATAATAATAACAATAATATAAGTGCAACATATATTAATTTACATTAATTTTTATTCATTTAATATTATTTACTTATTAACCTTTTTAATTATAAATTTATACTGAAAAATTATTAAAGAAGAAAAAGACAGAGAAATTAGCTCAGACGATAATCATTTTATTTTCTACCATAACAAATTAGATACAGAAATTTTATAAAATAAATATACGTTACAAACACCTCTGATAAAGCAGTAAAAATCGTTAGAATCAATAATGTGTGTAATAACCTAGACCAACACCACAATAAGGGATTATACAAAAACTGTTGATTTGACTGAACGCTTCTAACATGACTATATAGAAAGAGGAAGTTAAACTCATATTGTTACTGCTTTTAACCTCATATTATTTAATTACTATACATACCTATAAATGCAGGTACAACGAGACTAAGTCATCAATTAGAGTGGTACCTAGCAAACCTGGTATTAGTGGCTTTTTGTTTACGGCCGTTAATTACTGCTTTTACCCTCCAATATCGTTTTACTGCAATTAACTCCTTATGAATTTCCGCTTCTACACTCATATAAATTTAAATTAACAATAAAAAGAATCTATGTATTTTTAAACTGTTATATTTTTTTTTATATATTACTTTTTAATAATCTTTCTATTATTTATTTTTAATTTTTTAGTCACTTTTATTTTTTTATATTTATTTATATAATCATATTATATATTTAATTTTATTATTATATATTTTGAGGTATTTGAGTTGTATGTTATCTTTCATGCCTATTGTTATTAATTATGTTTCATAGCACAACACACGCAAACAACCTACACTTAGCGACGCACATACACACACACACAAACTACACACTACACACACACACACACACACCCTGTCTTAAACATATCCAATAAGTCCAATTTGAACGGAAACAGTTATTACAAACTTCAAGTTTATAATATTCACGATATGCTAGGTATATATTACTCTCAATCTATCAACTAAATATATGATACAGTCATCCCATATTCTTCTGAACTTGATTCTCTATTGTGCGAGATACTTTTCACCGTGTTATACAGATCTGAAAGAATACTTTATTATATATACTTTTAATATACTATATTTATTTTTATATAAATATATATAACTAATATGTTTCAATAAATTACTTCTACATCAACATATTTTCTATCGAAATATTATAAGTAATAAATTGTGATATATTTACGTACGTTGTCTACAAAAAAGAGTCTACTCGATATAAAATCACTATGTTAGAGCACTAGCGCCCAGCACTCCCCTAATAACACACCATACTATAACATTAGACACGTTTTATTACTATATGAACTAGCTTTAATATCATGATTCATCGTTGTTTTTCACTCTGTGTCAATAGTATCAGTAAGTTAATATACCATAAATAAGCTGCTCTGCTAACATACATTATTTTATTAATTACATTCTAGCTTCTGTTAATGATAACAATTATTCATTACATTATTTATTAGCGACTCATTGAACTAAAAAATTCAAGTTTTTTAATAATTCGGATTTTCTTTATTATTATCTATGTAACATTATCTATAACACGAGAAAACACAAACAACGCGCACTCTTTACAATACGAAACTGACCTCTTTTCTGTAAATTGTGTTGAAATAACTACTTTAGGCTAAATTTAGGATAGAAATTTGGAGAAAGGATTCGGCGTCGGAGTTGGAGTCGGAGTCGGAATTGGAGTGTATTCGGCGATGGATTCAGGGAACAGAAAGGTTCCATTTGAAAAAAGAGAGAAACTGCATGGATGCAAACTAGAAGGATAATAAGAGTAAAGGTTATAAGATAGTAAAGAAAGAAGGAGGAGAAAAAGTAGGATAGGATAGAAAACAGTAAGTTAAGTGGAGGTGTATGATGTTAAGGAGTAGTTAAGCTGAGCAAGGCGGGAATCAGAGATAGCGTGGTTATCACAGACAGCTGTTGCAGTGAGTGGAGCGTGTTGGTGCACCTTGTAATAGTACATAATCTATATTACTTAATCAAGCATTACCAAAATATATATTCTTGTCTGTAGATTCGGAAAATACCTGTTTCGAAACCAGTCAAGAAAAAAATAAAAATAAAAAATGAAAAAAATTACTAACAAAATAATATAATAACTAAATAAAAATTAATTAATTTCTTATTCTTTTTATAGTTATAACCTATCAAATTTACGGTTCTGACATACCTCTAAAACAGTATGCAGTAAATCCAGCAAAGCAAACTCCTCCTCTGCCCTTCTTTGTCAAATTCACCAAGAACTTTGTGTGATCGAATCATTATTTATTTAGTATAATTGGTCCTTTATTTATTTCTTTGAAATCAGTTTAAATCAGCTAAATCAAACCACCAAAACCTTATACACGTCCTGAGGTCCAACCATAATTATTGATATGATTTTGATGCAGAGTCACCAATTCAAGTTATCTTTTGGATAAAACATAACATAAAAAAACAAATTCTTTATACGCTGATCAATGAAATATACTAACGTAACAAATTCAGCTTTAACAGTCCATTAGACTCATCTAACTATAAATATATTACACAACGACAAACCTTTGACACGTGCCTTAAACATTGATAAATGTTAACCTTAACCCATAGTCCACACTTAACAACCAGCAGGTTAATAAAGCAAAATTCAGTACAAAGATATAGTAAACTTATTTTTTGTTTGTTTATTGGAACTTGATTCATATATCAATGAGTTATTTTTATAATGCTTTTTAAAAATATTTACCTAAAAATTTATCACAACATTGTTAATTATATAACTGCATAATCGCGAATTTACTTACGTAATAAGTTTCCACTGCATTATAAAAAACAACCGCGTAACAGAACTAAGAAAATAGATGCTACAAAGACAAACCTAACACAACCTTACACACGATAAAACTGTTAACATTAACAAAGTTTCAACACTTCAACACCAGTACAAGTACATAACGGTGCCTGCAAAACGTAATCCAGTCATACTTTTTCAAGCATATCTCTAACATATTAACGGTTTTTTACACTACCACAGTAACATTTAGCAAAAATGTATCATAACCTGTCCATATCATACAGACCAAGGAATATATGCTTTAAGCGTAACAAAGTTTCTTCAATTCCACAAGTAATATTTAACAAAGCAATTTATCATAAGCCGTTACCTAAATATCATAATCCCCAACAAATAATTGCAAACATAACAAAGTTTTATCCAAACATAACAAAAAATAAGTCTCTTTGAATAAAATTCATAGATAAAGTGTATAGACCCGAATTCTAAAGCAACTAATTCAGTAACGTTAATGCAAACCACCCGTGCCAATCCCGCCCCCAATCCCTATCCACCCGTCCATAACTTTTGATCATTTCAAGGCTGTATTTGTATTTCCTGTATATTTAGAGTTATCAGATACAAGTGAGAAATTGTTCAAACTTCTCACACATTTTGAAACATTAAGCAATACATTTTCTTCTTTTAAACAACGTTTATGACTGAACGTAACAAAGTATTTCACATGTAATAAAAAGCTGACTTCAGCATTCATCTGTACTAGAAAATAATGCACAACTACAAAACCTGATACACCTTAAGCATGAAATAAACTGTTTAACGTTATCAAAGTCCACACTAACAACGTAAAGGAACTAACATAGCATACAAAGACGTAACCTATTCACACTATATCAAGCATATCTCTAACATAACAATGTTAATTTATATTAACATGGTACTATTTAACAAAAATCGTATCACAGACATTGTTTAATTATCATCCTGATCAACGAAGTATACTCTAACGCGTAATAAAGTTTCACCATCAATAAAGCTAACATAGCATAACAGGACTAAGAAAATAAGTACAAAGACAAACCTAAACAACATACACACGAATAAACTGTTAACATAACAAAGTATTCCATACTTAACACCAGTAAATAACTAAAACATTGCGCGAGGAAAGCAAAAGTAACCTATTCTACCTTTCCAACGCATATCTAAACATATTAAGTTAATCTCTGTATTGACACAGTAAACATTAGCGAAAAGTAATCATAACCTTATCAATTCATAGACAACAATATAGCTAGCGTACAAAGTTTTTTCATTATCTAGTAATATTTAAACAAAAATTTATCATAAGCCTTACCTAAATATCATACCCCAACAAATAATGCAAACATAACAAGTTTTATCCAAACATAGCATAAAAATAGTTCTTGAATAAAATCATCATAGTAAGTGATAGTTACGAATTTAAGCAGTAAAATCAGATAAATCAGAAATCAAACCACTTCACTCTCGTCCCATCCTACCCACCGTCCATGACCTTTTGACTATTATCTAATGATCAGTCACATATCGAGTTCATTTCGATAAAATAGTACAAAAATAGTTTCTTATACTAACCAGCGAATATATGCTAACGTAACGGAGTCTTCATAAAGCTAACAAAACATTACCAGAACTAAGAATATAATGTTACAACAATAAACCTAAACACCTTAAGCCCGAATAAAGTACTGACATTACAAAGTTCCATACTTAACAAAGTTCCAAATGCCTAGCACAGCGTACAAAAACGTAACTATTCACACTTTCAAGCTTATCTCTAACAAATTAACTTACATTAACACTATTGATTACGTCGCATTTCGAGTATCTTATGGAAAAAATAAGCACAAAAATGAGCTATATATATCCTAACCAGCGAATATATGCTACATAACAACGTTTTTCACATTAATAAAGCTAAATAGCATCATATGAACTAAGAATAATGTACAACGACAAACCTACATAATTACGCACCTTTCAACCAGAGATGTTAAGCTAACTGGGTTAAAATTTCCAATCTTCCTTACTACCTGTCTTTAAATAGGCACAAACATATGGCTTCCAGTCATCTGGTACCTAACCAAATGTTACAGATCTCTTAAAAAATCAATACAGTGCTTTGCAAGCTGGTACTACCTGTTATGAGCTAACCAACTATCTGCAGCTTTCTTGGCTCAATTGATCTAATAATTTAAATCTTTTACGTTCAAATCAAATTGTCTGTAAGTCTATTTGTAATGAATACAAGAAATATTAGTCTCAAACTATTATCTAATCTCTTCTCAGTAAACACTGAAGCAAATAAGCATTGAAAATTGACCAAGTCCTTATCTGAACTCACTAAATTTTCTTCAATTTTAATTGAACCAATTTTCCTATTCTTACTTTAAATATAAAAGCTAAAAAACTTCTCAGGTCCTTATTACTATCCTTGCTAAATTAATCTGTCCTGACTCTTTCCTTTCTTATGACTGGTTAAAGTTCATTTATTTTTTGCCATAATTTCTAAATCATCTTCCCTATTACTACCCTTGATTTTCAAACATCTACGCTTTTCATATTCTCTTATCTCTCTATTCCACAACAGGTTTCCTCTTCGCCACCCTAATGGGTTATCTTTAACAATATAACTGAACTGAATATTTCATTAAATTTGCTGAACAATGTCCCAATGATAAAACATTTGGTCTTAACTCTCTATTCATGTTATTAAGGCGGGATGAGTTTGTGGGATGTTTGAGTTAGTAATTAATTACGCTCTATTATTATTAATTAATTATACTTTTTTTGTGTGTTTTTAAAAAATTGAGCTGGTTAGTTGATATCTAACCAGGGATAGTTGGAATCGCTATATACGATTAGTTTCAATAAAAATACTAAATATTTGCGTGAACTTTGGTAGGTCCTTATTGAAATGGTTCAAATGTAGACATATGTGCAATACAGTGACGTGAATTCTTAATAGCAACAACCATTCTTTCTCTTATGTCCTGACACACACCACACTACACACACACACACACACACAACACACTCACACACACACATACACACCATAAACTATTATAGTAATATAATTAATTTTATATATATATAAGTATAATATATATTAAATATATATAATATAATAAGTATATATATATATATATATATTAATATAAGTATATATTATAAATTATATTAATATATTAATATAATATATAACATTATACTGGGTGGGGATTGTAAAAGTTACTTAACCTCGGGAGGAACAACTTTAAATACTAACCAATAAAATACTTGATATGAAAGGAATTTAAAATATAAAAAAAGCATTTTAATGGAAATTAATAATTAATGGGGAAAATTAAAAATTTATTTTCCAATTTTGGAAAGTATGACTACTGGACGGCTCTTACTATGGGTAAATAAGTAAAACTTAATATAATCTATATAATATAATATGAAATAATTAAATATATTATAATAAAACTATATATAATAAAATATTATTTTATAATATATTTGTATAATAATATAAATATATATATAATATTATATATATATATAATATATATATATTTTGATTTCCATACTCAAAATATCACCCACAGGCCTCCGCCACTGATTTATATATATATATATTAATATATATATATAATATATATATATATATTATTATAATAATATATATATATATATATTATTTATATTATATATATTATATGATATATATAAAGATATTAGATATATAAGAATATAATAATATATATATAATATATAAACAATTGATGATAAGTAGTAATTATTGCATTTATGGTACTATCAGCTATATATTAACTTACTTGATAGTAGTTTATTTACTGTCTATAATAGATAATAGCTAAATATCTTAAGTTATTATTATTAATATATAATACTTTATACTTGTATAATAAATATAGATTCAGTATATCCTGTTCAAGTGCTTCTTTATTTAACTAGTGTATCTAGCACAAAATACATTGATCAACCATTTCTAAATTTTTAGTTATTGTCATTAATAAGTGTGATAAAATGTTAAATAGTCTACTATATATAAATGATGTAGATAATAAATACAGTGGATAATGGTATTATAGTGATAAGATATTATAGAAAAATATAGTACTGATAAAATAGTACTATAAAATAATATATGTTCATTATTATGTTGGGTTCAGCATCCGAAAGGGGTCAGACACTCCTGGTAAATCATAAAAACAAAAGGTTTATATACAAAAGCTCGGTAAGTGTTGTTTTTAAATTACACGAATACCAGTACTTATCAATCTATTTATTAGTCAGAGAGAGAATCCTTTTTGAATACAAAGCGGGAAAATTAAAAAATGAAAATATATGGAAACTAAACGATTTAACACAAGAAATTAAAAATGAAAGTTAATGAAAAATAGATTAAGAAAAAAAAAACGAGAGTTTTAGAACATAGTTAGAAGATGACATTTAATCTCTACTCAGGTAACTGAGAGACAAGTCATACAGAAGGTGCACATGTATGTTGAATAAGGATTTTTTTTTTAGTGAATTTACAGTGAATACCCACGTGAACCTATAATATATGTCAAAAGAACGATATGGGACAATAAAGTATTTCGTGCGTGACGCGTTTTCCAACTAGGGAGAGATGATATCGTTCACCCACTGTCCTCCGTGTAAATTGACTTCTGCGTACCCACCCTAAGTAGCGATATAAAAAGATAAAAAATTAGAAATTTTATTAAATGTAGATAAAAATAAAGTTCTTTTGAGGACTTGTACCTTTGCTCTGCGAGCGGACCTGCAGGTTTACAAGGTCATCAGGGATGCCACTGATTCAGATCAATTTTACTAATATATTAGGATTAATGCAAATAAAATATATATATCACTAAATAAATTTTTCTTTAAGTTTCTTTCGATGATATATTTTCATTTAGTATATTTCACTGCGGTAGTCATTGTTTAGTAGATTGTTCTAGTGACATGACCATGGAACCTCCGGGTGAATGTGTGGTCTGACACGCATACGAGAGAATAATATACTAGATAGTTTATTATAATATAATAAATATATAAGTTATATATATATATAAATAATACTATCATATACTATATAATATGGGTATAGTATATTAATTATAATATAATTGATAAGTACTTTTATATATACAACTATTATAGATATAATATATATTATATATATATATAATATAATATATATATATAGATAGATAAAGTATACTTATGATTACCCGTGATATGTATATATTTTATAACTATAAATGTTGATAAGTTAAATATAAAATCATAAACAATATAATGAATAGTTTATTTATATATGTTCTATAAAGAACAATATATTAGTATTTATTATCTGATATAATAAATAATATAATTGGTCCTCAAAACAACTTTTACCATTTCTCGCTAAAAAGTATGTCCTAAGCACCATCTGGGCAAAACCACTTGGGAGTTTGTGACACTTGTTTAGAGTAGTGATTAAGAAATTAGTTTGAAATCGCCATTGCATTACTTTTATAAATTATCTCGGGGTAATTGTGCATTCTTTGTATGAAGATAGATTATTAATTTTTCATACATTATAGTGTGTCTTAAAGATTACGGAAGTTTTTTTGAATTTTGAGTACGGTATAGTGCGAGATTAATTTTTCAAACATTTTTTTCAACTTTTTTTTTTAATATAGCCTCAGAATATAAGATAATTTTTGTTCAGTTTCTCATTTATATGTTTATAACTGCTCGCTATAAGCGTGTTTAATCGTTTGTGCATCTGATGATACAGAAACGTAATAAATACTATAGTGTTGCGTTTCGTGATTCAAGCAACCGACGAAAATCGTGTAAATATTGCTCATATATCCCCATACTGAAAAGTTATTCCTTACTTCTGATGAATTGTACTATCCATAATGCTGCCAAATAATTAGACGTTACCAGAAATTGTAAAAAGAACATGTGGGCTTGGAGGCCCGAGTATGTTAATTTGCTTGAATGTTTATTTTCCTATATAACATTAGCTTTCTAAATCTCAAATACGTAATAAGATGAGAGACGAGTTCAGTGCTCGCACTAATTTTCAGATAGTGTATTAAAACTATAAATATTTAATTTACACAAATGATCTTAAAAGTTCTTTGAAAGTCTGTTATGACGTAAGTTGACTGCCGTATTAATCTTTTATAATTGTCATATCAATAAAAAAACTTGTCTACGAAAATCACACAATTTTTTGCTTGTTTCGCTTATGTAGATGTAAGAATTCACAGGTCGAAATGTGTTCGATTATGGATAAATAAATATTTGGTAAACTGTTTGAAAGCTTTAATCCAATTATTATTAGTGTATTTTTTAATTTATCGTATTTTTTTATTTTAATACAGTATATCAATCTTTTCTAATCAATGTGTTAGTATAAGCATACAAAAGTGTGTTACCTAACTAGTTTAAAAAATTTTATTGAACTTGCAGGACACTATTTTATGTAGTAACTTATATAATATGTATAAAAATATATTTCTTGAAAAAATTCTAAGTCTAAAAATCAAATATATTATAATATATATATAGTATATTAGAATATATAAATAATAATATATAGTATATATATATTATATAATACTATTACTGCTATTTTTATATAAATAATATTAGATAATGCTAATAGTATATTGATAAAAAAAATTGTATATTGACCTATAGAACTTGTATGATATTAAAACTCTGTTCAGTGTTTGATTTTTTTGTTTTTTTTTTTATTAAAATATAGTTTCTAGTTCTATTACTGATCTCTAACAGTCATTATATGGCGTGTATGTCATGAATTCAAAGTGAAATATAAGAGACCACGTTGACGTTTATGATCCGTCAGTTTTTAAATTTTTTATATGTTATTTTAACCAAAGGATACCCAAGGTAAACTGTTCAAGTATGCATAGTTCGGGTTCTCAGCCTTCTGGGGAGTAACGACAGTCATGTAAGGTACTTTATTTTCCCCTCCCTCGTCATGAATACTCCGGTAGAACCCAGCATCTTAGGTATTGTGGGTGACGTGGGTTCCCCGCCCCACCATAACGGTGGTTATGGAAATATGCCACTACCTCTCGGACCCCTCCGTCGGCTCCGCAATCTACCCCGTAATTTTTATTATTTTTATTTTTTTACATTTATGTGTAATATGCTTTACACGCTGATTCAAATATGTAAATTGTTTTTTTCTGTAGTGTCGTGATTTCGAGAATATTTCATTTATGATTATTTTTTTTAACTAGTTTATTATAATTAAGCTTTATAGCTGATTTGAAATATTGCATAGGTTTTATAAGGAAAACAAATATTGAACAATATTCTCGATTTTTTTTAAATTTATTGGATATATAAGATTGTAACAAAGGCAACAATAATACTGGTTATTAAAATATGTAGAATAACTTTCAATACTAAATAATAACCACTTTGAAATTTCGTACTGTAGATTCAGAAAAAAGTAAAAAAATAAAAGTATAATAACAAAAGGCAAAAACACGGAGTGAGTTCTTTGAATACATATGACGTAGGGCGATCATCACGCATTTCTGTTATATTTTTTTACTTTATCTTGGTTGCACTAGTGTAAGACGAGTTGATAAGTCTTGTATAAAAACCTCAAAATCTTGAGTGACAAAGTGAAGTGTAGCTATGTATGTGATTATATGTTGCAAAAGATGTTGCTGTTTGTGTGATGTCTAGTCCAACGTAAGAGAACGTAGAATTTTTCGGTGTCTAACGCATTTGGCTCGGCAATTGCAGGGTGCGGTTTTAGTAGTAATTGCGGTTAAATTATTAGAAGCGTATATATGTGATTGAGATTTATAAAAAATATGAAATGAGTAGAAGATATTACTCAAAGTTGATGATGCTAGTGGACATTAATATATATAGGTGAGGAAAAAAGAAATACTAAAGGTGCATTACGTAGTAGGAGAGGAAGGGTAAAATGAATCTCAGTTTCGCAGAGAGGATGTATTGTGGCAGACTATACAAGGTGAAATAGTCGATATAAGCTTCTCGTGGTGAGTAAGTGCGCCGATAGGTTAAGAATGAGAAAAAGGGGATATGCCTAGAATTTTTTTTAGAATAATTGAATAGTAATGTGCTTGTTGTAGAACCTGATAATTAATGGATTAGTTCGATCTGAGAATATGTGAATAAGAACTAATTTTTCAAACTTCTAGTCACATAATATAAAACAAGTAATAAATGCAACTGTGTTAAGTTGAATGTAGATAATGATAAATCAAGTTTTTTCATAGAAAATAGTTACCATAATTTGGGATCAGGTTTATTATGGGATATTAGAGTGAATTGTAATGGTAGATGAGTAGAGGAGTGAGAATGGTAAACTGCAAGTATAAGGAAAAACTGACCGCATTTATCACAGTAAACAAGTGTAGGCACCGAGATAGTGAATTGATTTCGTTTTGAGACAAGATGTTAAAAAGTAATGTATTTATTATAAAGCGTTTATAGAGGGTAGAGTTCCAAGGGATTGGAGATGGCAGGTATATTAGGTACCACTTTATTAATTATAATGGGGTTTGTTATCGCTAGTATATATCGTGAAAAGGAGAAAAGGGAAGAGAACTATTATATGGTAATAAGTTTATTGAGTGTGTAGGGAAGGATATGCTGAGTATTTGGTTGATATAATGTGGTAAGTGACTGAGGGACTGATTGTGAAGAACAAGTGCGTTTAGGAGTAGTGGGAGAGGATGTGTGATCAAATCTACAGATTGAAAAAATGATTTGAGGAACATGAGGGAGAAGTAAGAATATATTATATAATATTTAGGTTTTATGGATACTAACAGCATATAGGAGCTATTATGCAGTATTAGTGACTTACTATGGTAGTGGGTAGTTAGGCTTCTAATGTAATCACAAAGTATTATATGACGATAGTGAAGCGTGTATTAAAGAATAAATGGTGTCAAGGTGATTAGCTTTGGATTAATGTGGGTAGACAGGTGTGTGCTATTGTACTACGTGTTATCAATTTGATTGGATGAGGTTTATAAAGGATTTTGAGGTGGTGGATGATCAGATAAGAATTGCGTGAGTTAGAATGATGACGAATGAAGATGAGTGGAGTGCCCTACTATATTCGGATGATTGGTCTGTGGCCGAAGCTGAGAGTAGTTTGAGATAGGTATTGGTGTAGAGAAGATTTGGCTAGGTATTGTAAAGATGAGAGGGTTATGGAAAGAAAGTAGATAAGAGTAATAAGGTTCATGGGTTGTTGTAATAGAGGACATAGTCCCTCAGTGATGGATATTATTATGTTAGATAATGGTGAGCTAGCGTGCGAGAGCTAAGTGTTGAGTTTAATAGTTTAGTGATAGGTTGTAATGAGAAGGATAACGGATGATGCAGAGTATGTAGTAGGAAGTTGTGAATGCCAGTAAGGTGGCTGGTGCAATTAACAATCGTTGGATGAATGTAAAGGGAACTAAGTCTGATGTTGTAGAAGTCTTTACATAGAGGTATATGTTACCGTGTGTTATTTGATATGGTAGTGAGACTTAATGGTCATGAAATTAGAAGTATAGATTATCGAATGAGTTCAATGTGTTCAAATGGACAATCTTAGGGGGCAGCTATAAGGTGTGAGGCAAGATACTTCATCACAATTTGGGAGTGAAAGGATTTAGAGAGTACTGTTTGCGTGTATTTGAAGAAAGGTATTAGGTAATATTGATAAAATGAAATTGTGCACAAGATATTGTTGTACGTAGTTTTGGTTTTGTACCCACATGAGCGAAAAGGAATGAATAGTTGATCTACGGTCTTTTGGAGTTTTTGAAGTCGTTAGTTTTATATTTTGGATGTGTTTTTGTGGTGATAACCGACTGGTCTAGTAGGGATACCGTGAAGCATGAACAAGTTAGGGAGAGTTCAGGTGATAGACGAAGAGTTCATGAGGAGAGAATCAACTAAATCGAAGTCTTATGTTAGTGCAGGACTGATGTGCACACAGGTGCGTGATTAGGAAGTAGGTGATAATTGACGGGGACGGTATTTGGATTACTAGGAGAAGATGGGTTGTGGCTCCACCTCTCGTGCCAAAGATGAACCTTTAAATTGACGGATTTACCTCAGTGAGGTCCGTCGCGATCCCGTGAAGCTCATAATTTTTTCTTCCTTTATCCTCCTCCTTCCCCCAGATTGGGGGTGAGAGAAATGCATTTCGTATCAATGGAAAGATATCGTCAGACGCAGCCCTCCCACTATAGGTTTCTCTTTTCAATTTAGAAGGTCATCCCTGGCACATATGAGTGAAGAGCCATAAAACCAACTTTGCCTGTGCCCTACAAGTTAACCTCCCCGCAAATATCAACTCCCTTGTCACACGCCACTTTTATTCTCGCCTGCTTGCCAAAAACTCAGATTTTTCTCAGGCAGACGATCCGATTTTCCTTCCCGATCGTTGATGACCATTTATTCGACTATTCTCTTCGGATTCGTAGCATGAAGTTCGGGTTGCAAACTACCCACCTTACTTTTGCGTATGACATCGCTTAAACCAACCGACGATATTTCATCCTTCCATACACCAATCCTAGCGTTCACATACTTCATTTATTCTCATTTTTACCCATTTCTTCAAACCACACACTCCTTAAATATTTTCATCCCTCATTTTATTATTATATCTTCTCAAACCAATAGTCATGCCTCCAAAGATTTGAGTACCACATAATTGAAAAACCACATATTGAACTTAAATAAAGATATACTTCATATATTCACAGAACCAATATAGTGTTTCTATCTATCCATACAAATTAACACAAAAGGTAACAACATTACCCTTCAAGTAAAAATCTACTAGCACACTCGAACTTATAGTACCCTGTATACATTACGATCCAAACGACTTCAATTGCGACAACTCACAACCTTTACTTGCCACATTGCAAACTTATCCTAACTACAATTCTGCCCATCATCCATTCTCCTCTCATCCAAACACATAACTAAATAATTATATAACTCATCTACTTGCTCGTCAGTGGCTCAACCATCTAACATATACTCAACACTGAGGACTGTCCGCCACTCCACACATAACCTACTCGTATCTACGTTACTTGTTCAAACCTCCTTTTACTACCTGCCAATCTTCTCTTACCAATCCTCTCAAACTTCTCTTCAGATTCGCCACACAGAACCAAGCAATCCGCATATAATAGGAGGGCACCCTCACTCATCTTACATTCTCCATTCATTCTAACCGCAATTCCTGCCATCCCACCTCAAATTCTTTTAACCTCATCCATATACAAAGTTGAATAACAAGGAGACATAACACAACTCCTGTCTCACTACCTACAATATATGCCCACATATAACCAAATCACTCAATTAGACACCATATTAATTTTATTACACCATTCAATTATCGTCATACATACTGTGATTCCATTCAGAAGCCTTACTACCAACACCATATATCACTAATAACCTGCATAAGCTTCCCTATTAATGCCTTGTAAAATCTCATGAACCATAATAATAATATAATCTTCTTCTCCCTCATAATTCTTCAATCAAATGTTCTAATGAAAAAGATTTGACCAAATCCATCATACTCACAACCATAAACGCTAATTGTTAAAAAAAATTCACCAATTCACAGTCACTCACAGTCCACATTATAACACCACATCTTTCGACATAAATACCCTAGCAAGTTATAACATCCCTACAGACCAAGCTCTAATAAACTTCTTCCCGCCGTACTAATTATGTTCCTCCGCTTTTCCTCTATAGACCCTTATATAAGGGGGTACTATTACCGGTCCATCCATCCTTGGAACATACGCCCTCCATTAACGCTTATACACAGCTTCAATCCAATGCGCAAATCACCAATCGCGGCCATCCGCTCTTGTCATGTTCACTGAAGTAATTTCATGTCGTAAGCCGCTGCCAAATTTTACCATTCTTCAACTTTCTCAACTCTACCCATTAACCTCCTTCACTTTAACTAAATAGAAGCAGTCCCCCAAAAGTAATGTATTCCTTCTTATGCTTAACCATTCACCCACACACATTCACTAAAAACCCCTCCATCATTACTGTTAATTGTTGGGTAGTTTTTGAAGTGTTATCCTTTCTCACTATCCCCTCACTATCCATCGGCGTCCAAGTTCACAGATTAACGAACTATAAGCATCCCTTCCCCCTACCTTCATTTTACTACAGCAGCCAATGGTAACCCCTGTATCTCTTCATTCAAAGTCCTTTCGGCGCTTCCTTCCAGAAGAGCTTCCCTATGTCCCTTGTATACCTCCAATCAGTCCTTCCTGTCCAAAACGTGTTCATTTACCTCTAAGTTTTCTCTACTAAGATGCACCTGTTTGAAGTATTGCTTCTGTGGCCCTCCTAAGGATAAATCTCCGCAAGCTATCTTCCTTTGTTTTAAACTTCTACACTCATGCTTTTTTGATGAAATTCATACCAGACGTGATTGGCATATCTTCGCCCTTCTTGAACCGCATCATCCACCTCACTCCCGCCCTGCGCCCTAATACCGATTAACATTCTTACTTCCTACTTAGCAAGTACCACACTGTCTTCGTCGCACTACAACATGCTCCTGATTGTTTCCGGTCCTCCATTGGTAGACCTGCAGTTCAAACCTCCGCGGTAATCCACATTCAAGGGCGGCGCCGGTAGTGATAAATATTATAGGGTCCGTCCTAGTTAGTTTACACCGATTCACCAGTCTATTTCGGTATCTTTTTTCTTTTCTCCTCACAATCGGATTTCCCAGTGTGACGTTAACATGATTCAAATTCCGAATATTTATTATAAATCACCGTAAATTTGAAGAAAAGCACATTTATATCCAAGAATATTGAAAAAAAATGTAAAACCCATTTCCGAACCGAAGATTCATCCGTACTGTAACCAGAACAACCATTGCCATAGTTGCCAAATCAGCTTCGATTTATACCCTCTAGTTTATATGACCAAATATACGATAAAAAAAAATCGATATATATTATCCCAAATTCTCCAAAATTGTTACGACTACTAACCAAAAATAACCAAATTACGTTGGAAGTCAGTGGTAAAGCTATTTAACCAAATTGTAGTGAAAAAAAAAAAAAAAAAAATATCTATATAGGGGCTCTCGAAGCTCGTACGGAAGTGTGTGCGTAGAGTTTATTCCCTTGTGGTAATTTTCCATTAACCCTCATTAATCGAGGATATAAAAAGTACGAATAAACCACGTGAACACCCAAAAGTACACAACTAAGAACGATGCTCGACAATAGATCCCAGAAGAACCTCTTCAGGAAGTAGAGTGGTGAGGATGGGACCTCCCAAGTCTCACTCGGTGTCTCTCTCAGTTAGTTCTATAATCACGAAGCCACTCAAAACCGGTGAACCAACCACTAAGCCCTGTTCATTCCGGTTGTAGCTCTCACCATTGTGATTCCCTCTTGTGGTTAATAAATATTTAATTAAAATTTTATAGAATCTGAAGAGACGTCATCGTGTCTAAACCTGTAGACGTGTACCACACCCCTGGATAGAATAATTCGTAAATTACTTGATGATCAATGTTCACCCCAGTTCTAAATTGTAACTTGGTTCAGGTCAAAACTAGAAAGATAATGTAAAACATAAAAAAAACAAAAATAATAATCCCAAAAAAAACTGACCCAGATTGGTCAATAATAACCAGTCCTTAAGGTCCCAATTTAATATTACAGTCTAGTTGAGGCCAAATATATTAAAATAAAATAAAAAAATAATATATCTACTTACTCTGACCTATAATTTATATTTTAGATTAACCTAATGCAAAAGGTAAATATGAGTCCATGATGGCAAATATATATGATATTCCTTTATTTCATATATTAATTAATAAAAAAAAAAAATAATTAAAGCACATGAATCCAATAAAATTTTCATTATCCATATTTGATTTTTAGGCCATTATATAATGCAGAAAGTATGTGTGAGGGTCCTATGTAATATATTATAGAGTATTACTTTTACCACTAAAATAGGGGTCTGCACGTTTGCAGTAAATCTGGTTAAAATACAGAAGGGGTACACTGCTTTGAATAAGTAATTCCATGAAAAGAAGAGTGAAAGGGATTTTAAGTCCTTGAGGTTATTGTATTAAAAATAAAATAAAAACAATAAATAATAGTTAATAATAAAAGAAGTGCATTCGCTTTCTCTAAGAAAATTGTGACACAATATGAGATGTACCAGAAGCGTGAACACATCGGGCGTGTACTGTGGAGGTCTCAAAGCCCACAGACACAGTGCCCCAACAACATGCCAATAATTATAGTTATCGATGTTTAGTGAGAGCCCGGTGTGTTGGAGTTGACAAGATAAGCTTAATAAAGGTGTGCGTATATATCTGGTCAGTTTTATGTAACATAATAGATCACTTGTCACAAAGAACATTTAAGAGTCATGTTTCAGAAGGTTATAAAATAGTTATAGTAATTACACGAATTCGAAAAGAGGGAACGGCATCACGACAAGTGTATCACCGAATATAGGTGAAAAAGCTATTATGTATGAATAAAAATAGGACAACAACCAAAACGGGACTTTCCTTGCACCAAGCCGACATGTGGCTCTGATCAATGTTGTGTGTGATACCCTGGGAAACGGTGGCAAAGTGTGGCAGCATTATGAGGAGGAGAGGCAGCGTATCTCAGAAGTATAGGAAAATAACGTAGACGGGGGGAGCAGGTAGAGCACTGGGCCAGCCCGTGAGGTCACATCTAACGCGAAAACGTTAATGAGCGACTCAGATACAGGGTCTAAGGCACAGAGTGAACCAAACCCGAAAACCGCTGTATAGAAGCGGTCAGGATATATATGACCTTACCTGAAGAACTAGGTAACCAAGAGAAAATGGAACAATAAATCTGTACAGAGGCTGATTATATGATTAGAGTGGTGAAAAAGTAAAATAAATAAATAGGTAATAAAAAGTGAAAAAGGTAAATACGACGAACCCGGTAGACAATAAGCCAAAAAATTGACGTAAGTCTGTGAAAGGCTACACTATAAAGGTAGTAGTGCAAAAAAGTGAAAAGTGAGAACCAAATCCTAAATGACCGTGGCAAGTGATAAGTTAATCCAAAGGGCCCGTGGTCAAACCCTGAAATTGCGAGAACCTAAATGTCCATATAACGCTAGCTCCATAACAAAACATAGGGGCCCATTAGAACATATAATCACAGCGATTAAGCGTTCAGAGTAGTTTGTTAAAAGAATAAGCCCAGATGAAAGAAGTATGAAGTAGTAAGATACTCATATAAAAGGGATGAAAATCTGTTCTGTTAATCAAAAATATGCAAATTGGTTAGCGAATGAATTCAAATAAAAAACAGTAATAATATTAACACGTATAGTAAAGTTATAACAATGTTCGACTAGTAAGATAGTTGACCTAAATTATCTAGTATTATAACTAATCAGATTGACTATTAATATAATATATATATGTTATATACATTCATATATATATTATATATTATATATATCAATATTATACTTGTTAAATTGATAACCTTATACGTAATATATATATATATTGATTTAGAAATAAATAAATTTTAATTATATAGTTATAATCATAACATTATATTAACTATAACTATTATATTATATTTATAATATTATATTATATATATATTACCTATAGTACTAGACTATATTAATCTATAGTTAAGATATATATGGCTCACAGCTAATCCCTTATAA
Source organism: Trachelipus rathkii (assembly GCA_015478945.1). Taxonomy (NCBI): domain Eukaryota; kingdom Metazoa; phylum Arthropoda; class Malacostraca; order Isopoda; family Trachelipodidae; genus Trachelipus; species Trachelipus rathkii. The sequence goes on from JABUQX010072375.1 coordinate 26,472, forward strand.
AGAGTTCAGGCATGTATACTAAGAATACCTATCAACATTCTACAGTGAATAAAGTGTTAGCAGATAAAATTTCATCGAAAGAACTTTAAAGATATAAATATTTTATTTATTCTGAATATTTATATAAATATACTCCGCTGTCAATTAATTAAGTAAAATTAATCTTCGATCTGCAATAGTGCCGCTTCCGATTTAACCTTTGACCTGCAGTATTCGGAAGTGTGATAGCAAAAGTGCCATAATAGTTATCCTATACGTTTTCACGCTTCTGTGAGAAAAATATTATTTTTCTCTTGTTATATCTTTTAGGTAGTAGTTTATCGAGAACGAGGTAAGGGACAGGAGCGGGGGACATGAACTTCACCCACCGGCTACCGACCCGATCGTAAACCCTCCTCAACTACTCGCAATCTTTCAGTTGCTGTTATAACCCTATGACAGGGTATACGTTAATAATTCAGAAGACACGTATAATATCTTGAAAAACAGCTTTGCACCTTGAGAGGGGTCATGCTCACGACTTGTGTAGAGTATCGCGAACCCATCTTCGAATAAATCTCCACCCCGGCGTCAGTACTTATTTATCTCAGAACCATTATATCATTATCCAATTTTAATAAAATCATTAATGAGAGAGGGCCTTTAAAAAAAAGTTATTTTCCCAATTTATTTGTTATTTAATCTTCGCACAGTAGTTGGTGTTGGTAACAAGTAAGTTCTTGCAAATAACGAATTAATTAAAGTTTATAAGTAATAGTATTATTCAGAGCTGATAGTTGTAGTGATCTCCGGTAGACCCTATCATGGTAATAGAATTGAGACCAAATTAGTTAATATTATAATAGTTATGATAATTTATAAAATTAGCTTTGTAATCTATGAATATGATAAAGGTACGAGAGTAGATTAGTTGTAAATAGATTAATAAGTTCATGTTTTGTTTTAGCACCGCTCCGCGGACTAATAATAAACAGAAATGTCAAAGAAGTAGGCTAGAGTTGCACACAGATTCAAGATAAGTAAATTTTATGTCTATTTTAGATAATACTAATTAGATGATTTTCAATCTCTAAGATTATGTATATAAAAATGATAATAGATATATAATATTAATTAATGAATAGTTATAACTTTTACGTTAATAAATTCATAAATAAGAATTAATATTACATTATAGTTTATTTTTACAATTACGTGATAATGTTTATATATTTACAAAATAGAATTAGTATAGAAAAAATGACTATATAAGAATAATTAGTAATTATATAGTATATATATATAATAATATATAAATCATAATATATATATATATAATTATTATTATATATATATCTATTATCAATAATATATATAATATTATATATATATACTATATAATAATATATATAATATAGAATTTATATATATATATATATAGCATATATATATATATTATATATAATTATAGTAGCTATTCATACATATGCTTATATTTATCTATTATCGTAGACTACATAGTTATGTAGTCTAAATATCCGCAAATTCAAACATATATATTCTAGCTAAACGTTATATTGCATTTGTATATATGTATTAATATATAGTTATAATAATATATATATAGTATATATAATATATTATATATATATTATATACATATATCTATTATTATAATATAATATATATATATATTATATAATCAATTGTTTATAGTAAGTACCTTATTTAAACAATCGTAAAAGAGGTTCAAAAGATTAGTCAGTTTCAAAAACAAGATTTAGGGAAACACACCATATGTTTAGATAGACAGCAATTTACCAGGGTTGTAATATGTTTTTAATTTTCACACCCCAAAAATGCTTGTTTTATAGTGTACAACTTTCGTTCATATACAACAGTTAAATTGTGTAGGTATGTAGTGTCTCCGTTTAAACCGTTTGACCACACCACCCACAGAATTAGATATATTATATAGATATGTCTGTAAGGTATATATTAGTATAATAGTTTAGTTACGTGATTCGTAAGGTTACCTTTACTAGAGGTGGAGAGTTATATATATGAGCGTGAGGGAGGGAAACAGTCGTCATTTCCCCCCTATTGATGTTGTCATATGGTCCCCCATAGTACTAGACTCTAGAGCACCCGATGTAAGATGTGGAGGCGCTCAAAAGAGTGAAACTTCTCGTCGAAGTAGATGTTGTGGTGTTGGCGTGGTCCAATGAAGTAAAAAAAAACAACACAAAAAACAAACACACAAAAAAAAATGTTCTTAAAATTTCGGCTGAATCCAAATAATAGTAATTTGTTTTTTAGCGTGTAGGTGTGAGGTGTGTGCCGTTCATTTAGTTACGATGGATGTCCCCTTTGTAAGTCTACTTATATATATGTCATGTCTTAGGGTGGTGTCAGCGACAATTGCCTCTAGAGATAAAGAATGTGGATTATCATTATAAGATCTACTCTCAGACTTGAGTCTATTTCACACTATTATCTAAATCATCTTATGTAATTTTCAATTTAGAGCCCCTTAACATATTCCACTCGATAAAAAGAATTTAGTAATGTCAGTGGAACTTTAAATCCACGTAACGATTCCAAATAAAGTCCCGTGGATATTAGAAACACTAACAGCGCAATATTATATTATATAAAACATACCACCCTAAAAACCCAGAATAAGTATATTGTAAAAGAGATGAAAGCGTCAGTACAGTGATGTTAATAACGAATAACTCCCATCAACAAAGCCTAGTGTCAGTTAAAAGTTAAAAGGAACTTAATGAGTCAAAGACCAACGGGTTATCCTCGGTTCGGGTACAATTTATTGCAAAGTGTGAAGATAGTAAGTCCTAGTGTCTAAGTAATTTATAAAGATTCCTCCATATGAGATCCTTTTGGCGATAATAGAAAACCGTGTATAAATTTAAGCGGGAAGAGAGTAATTTAAGTGAAGAGAAAATTACTAGAAATAAGCTCAATCGATGTATTACAAAATACATTGTGCTATAGGTTTACATCATATAGTGGTGTTTAAGAGTCAGTCGTTATATATAGACATTTAGAAATAATTTTATGTGTGGCAATTAATTGAAACTATTATATGATACTATCCCAGTCTCAATTAAGAAAGGGCCAGAAGACGATATACGCAGAGTATAATATGCAAAAGGTTTTTTGTGATAATTAGTATTAATAAAGAAGCCAGAGTACAGATGTTATTTTTTAAGTTTTAATTAATAATTTAATAAGTAATAGATATATGGATACATATTTGGGATCCTATATTTAAAATTTATGATCTATAATTAATGAATGTTTAGTGATGTTTTCAGGTAAGTGAGATTGTTGTCAACCATTTCATAGGGATTATTATTTATTGCCAGTTTTCTCCCTAGTGATTTTTAACTGGTATAGGTGATTAGATAGTAATTGATTTTGGGGAGATGAATATTTCTTGTATTCATGTATAACATAAATAGACTTATACCACGATAGTTTGATTTGACGATTAAAAGATATATATTGGTGATTGGACTATCATTGATCCAAGATTAAAGCAAGCTATCCACTAGGATATTGTTTGTGCACAGGTAGATGAGTATATATGGATAGCCACCATAGATGTCTTAAAATTAGGGTATCTATATCACACTATCGACTTGCATTACAAGGTCCCGTTATTATAGTTGTGATGTTTGTAAGAGTATCGAGATAACAGTGAGTTTGGTTAAATAGGGGGTTCACTCCGGAATTGACTTGTCGCATTGCGAAAAAAACAGCTACATTATGTTGTGTTATATACCATCTTGAAAATGAAAAGGGTCAGTTAAGTGGAAATTATTGTAGGATAATTATATAGTGCCAGAGCTTATAAATCTCTGTTGTAAAGAGTAGCGTATTATGTATATAGGTTTGTCGTGTAATTATTGCTTTAATCGATAATGATGAGCTAATATTTATGAGCCTATTAAAGTGAAAACGTTTGTTATGTTATGCATATATTCCTGGTAGTAATAAAGTACTCAAATTTATTGTCGCTCATGTTTATCCGAAATTTAATGTTACTCGAATAATGCGACGTAATCCCAATAGTTGTTAATGTTAAAAATATAATCATTGGCATAAATAAGCTGTTTGAAAAAGGGTAATATATATATATTGATAGTAGTTACCGTTTGTCCCCTTGTGCTTTTATAGTCTCTTTACACCTCGTTGTTAAATATGGATATTTGTTAATGTCTACAGTACCCTTTTTATTCTGGTGCCTATCCTTTAAGGTGTGTGCTTAGGTTTGTTGTCATTTCGACTACCATTAGTGATTACTTAGCTTCTGGTAATGTTATGTAGCCTTTAATTAATGTAGAAATCCATAAAGTGTGATTACGTTTAAGGTGACCATATTATTTCGATTTGGGTAGATAGTAATTATAAAAGACCCTTAGTTTGTGTATCCCGGATGTTGCTCCGTAATAGAGATCCGAGGTGTGGTAGGACCTGGATGATAGAATAAGAAAAAGGGGCTAGGAACCGTGACCTTAGTGCTGAGTTATATTGTCTATAACGAATTATTGTAGTTGGGGGACCGAGAAGTTTGACCTAAGTGGGTAGTGGTATTTTGATTTTAACGGAGTTTACTTGATTGTAATCCTTTAAATGTACTGGTTATGATGAAACTAATTACTTTTTAGTTCATCTTAAATTCCACAGAACCTTTAATTTTTGATATTGATTAAGTTTGGATTAGTAAAACTATTTTTTACCTGTGCTTGTCAAATTTAATTTCTTGTAGTATAAATGTATGATATTAGTCTGTAAATGTACGGTTATGAATATTAATTTATTTTTGTTACTTTTAACTCCTATATGTTAATCTGGTGTAAAAAAATAAACCTTGTTATACTCTCGCGGTAGCATATATGTCCGAGATTGGTTGCTGTTATATAATTATATGATAATTTCGTATGACCATCTTAAATCAGGTTCTGAGTACATTTTCTGCTAAAATGTTTACTCATGCGCAAGTCAATGCAAGTATTATTAACTCCATATTAATATGATAAAAGGGTATTCTTTCTAACGAATAAGATAAAGTAAAGATAACCCTTTCCGTATTTGCTTCTGCTAATGTTGTTACCCTTTACTTGGCGTTTGTTTCATATAAGTATTGAGATACCCATTTGTTTAGATAGTTAAATCATAGTTTATATCCGGTTGATAGCTATCCTGTTTAAATTTATCATGTTTCGGTACTTACTTCTTAGTTCTTTCGCTCTTTCTCTATACCTGATAGTCATGAAACTCAGTGGCGCTAAGGATTATCGTTTATATGTGGTTTGCTCAGCGTATGATTGCAGTAGTATGTAAACCAATGTTGTCGATAAATTTTGTGTTAGAATTTATCCCCATATTAGTTTAAAGTATTCATATAAATTCAATTGTGTTAGGTGTAAGAGGATTAGATGACGTATCACCGTAATAGTTATCGTGATTTAGGACAAAATGCGATTTCAGTGCGTGCTTCATGTAGTGCTATCTGTAATTTATTACTGTTGTGTTAGTGTTGTGTAGGAACTTTTATTGATAACGTTGTAACAGTTTATCATTGCTTTTAAGTGATTGTTATTCCAGTTTTTTATTAGTTTGGTACAACAGGTGGTATAAAAGAGTCTGATAATGGACTTAGTGATACATGTTGAAAACATGATCTATTTGCCCATAAATATATGCCAAGATGGCCAGTGTGAATTGTTGCTAAGAATTCCCCAGTTGGAGACAAAGTAATGGATGATGCTGGCGATGGGATTTGAAATATATCTACACAACAACCAGAAGGTAAATCCCAAGTACGTATTGATCCATCCCAAGATGATGATACCAGCCATTTTGAATCAGGTGAAAATACAGTATCTGTTATTTGATTTGTATGGCCATTTAATAATCTGACAACTATTCGGGTATCAATATCAATAATTTTTATGCTCCAGTCTTCCATAACTACTGAAAGTAAACCAGAATCTCTATTTAGATGAAGAGATGATATACCACATTCAAAGCTCAGCTTGCTTAACTTCTCGAATTTTTGAAATTTCCAAAATTTTAAAATACCACTCTGATCCCCTGATACCACTTTCCGATTTAAACCATCAGAAACAACACCACTTACTGTATCTACATGAGCGTTATCAGGATAACCCCAACTACCTTGATAAATTCCACTTTGGATATTGTATTTGTCTAAATCTCCTGAGCTAAAGCCAATTATTATATAATTTCCACAAAATGATAAGGTCATTGACGAAGTAAATCCTTTAGTATATTCTTTAGATTTAGTTTTTTTTTCATGCAATTTATTTTCATTCAACTTTTGATTCTCAAAAGACCAAGTGGACACTAGTCTACAGTTTCGATGAATGCAAACTATATTATCCCAGGGTTTTTCTAGAGTTGTTTCCGAAGTTAAGGCAACAATGGGAGGCATTTTATGTTTCTCCCTTTTCTCAGAAGACCTTTTGGCTGCCTTTTTATTAATTACGTACAAACCGTAGCAGTGGACATGAGACAGGGATTGCCCAGGGAAGAAACCTGTGCATTAGTCGATGCTGTAAACATCGAGCCCAAGAGGTGTATGATAGTAGAAGTAGAAAGACAAGGAAACATTTTTATAAAACAACCTGTCGTGGTGGAAGCCTGGCGAGGATTGCCCAGGACTATAAAGTTAGAATACATGTTGATGGATTTCTCTGGCGACAGAGCCTTGGTGATCTTACAAAATGATAGTGACCAAAACACGGCGGTTAATGAAGGATCCATTGTATGTGATAGATTAATTAGAGGAAGTTTACATGTGGAGTTGATCTCCCTTCCACTGTCAATGTCTGTATAATGCTGGTCAATTTCTAGATTGAAACAGAGGGTTCCCAACGTCTTAAAATTCGACAGAGTGGACTCCTAGTACAATTTTCTTGAGAAAAGATTCTTTAGATTAGAATGTAGTTCGCGGAATTTAACTCATTTTTCTTCCTCTGAAATAATAATAATATTATTATTATTTTCTATCTCCGATTATTATTGGTATTTCATCTCTACGTTTATCTTTCTCTTTCTTGTCTACGACGTTAAGGAGAGTTATATCTTTAGTATCTGTGGGCTGCAGCAATGTTCTTATCTTGGAAACATATAGAGATTTGCTATATTCGTTACATTGTATTTCTTGTAGCGTATTTCTGTTTGCCACCTTTTCATACGTTTCGCCTTCCTTACACGTCTAGTGACAACGGTTTTCATTCTACATACGTCTCCGTACCCCATGCTTCCATACAGAACATCGATAGGCATGATTGTAAAAATGCTTCGGATCACAAGAATGGATAAATCATCCAAAGTAGAAGCAACATCCATATTCAGTCTCTTCCTTTTTTCCCAGTGGTACAATCAGATATCTAAAGAAAAGATGGATTCGACTCAGTAGCTATTAGTATTTGATATAGTATCTCGAAGTTATTAAATCAATCTCACAAAGGGAGATATATTTTTTCCTATCTCCCCTCAAATTGATCGATTTCCTATGCTTATTTTCTCCATGTATTTTTACTTCCAAGGGTATTGAATATATTTAACCATTTACTCACATAATCTGATATTTTTTATAAAAAGGCTAACTATCAAGGTATAAGATTGGAAGGACTACTTCGTCCATCTGATATTTTCATCTTTTCTCATCATAAAACACTTTGGTAGCCTAGGCTTCGTCATCTCGTTATCCCACTTTGTTGTCAGTTGTATTTTCACCGAATGCCGTTCAGGGTGAAAAAACAGCCTGCAACCCGTTATCCAACGCGGTGATTATTAGAGATCCTTCGCTTTGGTACATTTAATTACCTATTCATGGATATGAATCTTGCTCTATGGTTGTATTTTTGGTATGATTCGTTTCTGCTCTTATTAGCTTGAATAATAGTCATTACGAGAAACATTCGGGAATATTAAAAAAAAGTCCTTTCTTCTTCGTCTTTTTGAGGAGGCACTGGATTATTTAAGAAGCATCTAACCCGGTCCTCAAAGACCGTTTTCTTCCTCCTCCGAAAAAGAAGTCATGGTTTATCCATATTAGGACAGCTGAGTATTACAGAACTTCATTGGAATTGGGTAGCCCTTTATTCGATATAATTACTTTACTTATAGGTTATTAGCAGTTTTCTCATGTTCTAATTCTCTTCATTCATCCTTTATTTATGATTCACTTAACCTGTTCGTTTAAATTTTAAGGACCAAATTCTCTGGTGAATTTCGTTAGTCAACTCTAATCTAAGGCGCCATATTTATCTGTGCAGCACTCTTAGCTCTTAGTAAATTGCGAAAACATCTCCTTTTCTAGCTTATTATTAAGTAACTAAAGATACTCTGATAAACTGATGTCTGCCCTTCGATGCCCTTCTGTCTAGATCAAGCACTTTTAAGGGCTTGTATGTATAAGGAGCCACTCTCAATATCTGGCGGCCCACTAGGTACTCCCACTCTGTCGTTACGTTATCTGAACTGTGTCTACTCTTCGTATACAGACGCACATGCATTTCCCCATCTCACCGCTCCGTGTATTTACCTTTTACATTCCTGTGGATAATTCATGCCCTTTATCGTTCGTGGCATGGGAGCTCGTGGTCTATCTGACTCACATCTATACCCCACATTTCATGTTGGGAACCTGTTAATCTGTCCCTCTAAATCTCCTTTTAATTTGTCTATTTTCTATTATTGTTCATACAGCTTTTTATTAATTATACTCATAACACTATCGCAGAATTTCCATACTTAATTCGATTAATAATTTTTTAAAATATAAAAAATTGAGCGTGCAGACACATACAGCGATACAGTGACGCATGAGCATAATTATACGGAAAAAAGAAGGTAGCTGCTTAAAAATTAAATTATCAAATGGGTCATGTTAGAGGGATTAAACCTTATTCCTTAAATATTGGAATATATTAAGAGTGGATCATATATTATTATATACTGACATTTTTTTTTTATGCCCTTTTTTATGTTACTTGATAGTGATGAAAGAAAAAGAAAGAGGACCAGGGTATGAAGGATGAGATAGGCTGAGAGGAAGGAGGGTAGAGGAGAAGGAGAAGAGAGACGAGAGGAGACGACAGGCGTGATGAAAGTACGGTAGAAATACCCTCAGAGAAGACGAAGAGAGAGAGGAGAGAGAGAGAGAGGCATATAAATATAAGCGGAAGCAAAGTTAAGGAGGTGAGATAGAGAAGTGTCAGAAGAAGTGAGAAAAGAGAAGAGAAGAAAGAGTGAGTGATGAGAGGCTGAAGAGAGAGATAGAACCTTTTATTTATATATATACGATAGTATCGCAAGCAGAATTGAATGGGAAGCAAATACTATCAGTAAGATTAAGTCACTGAATTGCGGGCACGTCGAGTTCAGGATAGTTAATGGGCACACATCCATCCCGTATTGTGGTTTGGATTGCTTTTTCATGAATATATTAGATGTGAGAATTCTCACCATGGGATGAGCTTGGAAATGCACTGTGCCAATTTTGTTATTACAGTGTTCCGCCGTTAGTTGACTTTTTCAGTGGACGGCTCTCGTATTTTGTGTTTCATTCCAAATAAGTGTACATATCAGAGTGCATGTGGATGTATGTTGAGAGTACGATGGAGCATACACAGTAATAGTATTGAGATAGTCATGATTAGGAGGATAATTACTGAATGGGTATAGTGTATTTATGTGGTTTTCTATTATAATACATCACTGCATTTGGAGGGTATATATTAGATAAAAGTAGAAGATAAAGACACTATCATGAGATTTTATTTAATCTAATTTGTAAAGCTATCAGTCACTCGGATACAAATATACTTACAGACATTAATACAAATAATAGGTACATTAGACAACAATAAGCTCGTACGTTTATAACTAGATGGACTGTGCGCGACTTAATAACGTTCAGGTGATAGAGAGATGCCTGGATTTGAAATGGTGATTATATATAACTAAACCGTTGAGAATTTGAGGTGGATAAATTTCATGCAATAATAAGTTATTATTTATCACTTGTTTTATCTTGTCGTTCAGGGTGAGAAGATACTACATTACAATCTTTATTTATGTACTCCCTTCAAGTAATTTCACTATATCAGCGAATAAAGAAGATGAGGTAATCCGCTACCTTTCTTACAACTTGAGTCTACAAGCATAACCTGTCAGGTAATCTTCGGATAGGTTTAATCATGTCGTTTATATTTAAAATTTCTCGGATGCAGTCAGTGGATCGCTGATGTGAAGGGATATAATTAGCTTGAAGAATCCAATTAGGTTGCCTTTTTATTGAAGGTTGTCCCCAGTAATAACAAAACACCGGTGGGGAGGTAGAAACAGAAATAAGAGATCCAAAAATACATCACATAGATAGCTGTCATCGATTCTAGTAACTATAATATATCTATTAGATCCTTTAGAATTATTTCATAAGATCTCACCTACTCAGTAACGCATCTATTTGCTAATTATTTGTTGCAGATCGATCTGATTTATAAATACATTACGTTTTAAGAATGATCACGATTTTGTAATGAATATACCCATAGATGATATAACAATTTCGTTACGTTTTAATCTGGGCCGTTCGTTCACTTCTACTACTCTCAACTCAAATCTATATTATTCATCACCGATTTATTACTAGCTCGTGTAAATAAGTTAAATTACCACTATCTACTCTCTTCATCCATGCACAGTCCGACTTTCGCTACTAACTTCGGAGGACGTCTCCCCTCAACTCTTATCACGCGAGCAATTACGTTTTTTTGACTACCTCTGCCCGGACATCTTCCCTCCATTTGCGATTGACGCGGCTAACGCACTATCTCACAATGACCTCATTGGATGTTGTTTTTCTTCCTGTTTCCTCAGGTATCTCACATTCACATCGTATATACTCTATATACTTCTATTCTATTAGGAAGTCATAAATTTCTATACTAACATTCGTTTGTTAAATATACTGTGTAGTATTAAGGTATCCAGCTATAATAAAAGATAACTCACATTATTCATTATGTTTATCTGACTAATATTTCATCTCATTACTCTCTCTTCCACCTGTTACCACAGTGTTAAGGTCTGTTCCAGAAATTTGCAAAATATTATTTCTTTAGGTTCTCGCCCATTAAAGATTCAGTTTCTTTCTCTCTCGTCCAACCCCTTTAACAGACGCATTCTGCAATTAGTGCAATGTTGTATCCTTCCCTTTATGATTTCACTGCATTCTTTTTCTTGTTCTATACTTCTTCCTAGGTTAAACTTACTCCGTCTCTTCCTTCACGTAACTTCGTGCGTATCCCAATTCTTTCACTCCAAGCTGGAGCTGGCTGCTTCGTTCTCTCCCCGTTCTACTTCCACCAGATGTAGCACAGAAATCACAATCTTTCAAGTATTACAATGTCGCAAATGTGTACTTTCCAACATCGAAATCACTGCCACTTTTTTTCTCTCGGCAAAAAGCTCCACCCGCCGGCCGGCACTTTTCTCTTACCTCTGATTATTTTCTCGGTATTGACGTCACTATTTATTTCTTTGTGGCATCTGTTTTGGAGTCTCCGCACAGGAACTCTTAAACGAAACCACCGATTCACACACTACAGGAGCATCCGTTTTATTACTTCCCACTTTCTTCTTTTTCTCGCCTTACCGCACAACTCGTCTTCCCCCCTCTACTCCGTATACACTATCCACTCCCTATATTCTTCCAGGCCATGTCTCCTTGCTCTTGAGAGTATAGAAATCATTACTATATCCCATTTCCACGAATCCGTCAGTAAATCCATCAACGTGTTACCTACAACTAAATCTCGTTCGCGATTCGCTAACTGACTACCTGCTTATCTTCTGTATATCGTGTTTTTCTGGTTCCAGTCTCGCCTCATTTTGTTCTCTCATACTATTCATGTCTCACTCCACAACTCATCTCATCACTACCACTCACAGATCGTTACACTCTTCTGTCACACTACCATTGTCATCACAAATATCTTTCGTACTACAAGGTACGATGCTTATTAATCGGCACTGTATCCTGTGACCTCCCCCCTTCTTCTATATTACCACCATGTGGATGTCGACCGAATTGTTGGCCATCCAGGAACAGTTTATCTCTGTCGGACATTTCTCTCATGCTTCAGGTACAGTAATTGTTGAAGTATCATATCTAGACTGGTAGGTTCTTAAATAGGTCTTCATTTACTCTTCCCTCTCTCGGCATATCTTCGGTTCACACACTCATACAATACTCAACAACTCTTCACGTACTATTCTCCCACGGTCTCATTGTTCTCATGGCGCTCTCTTCTACATCGCTCAACACTTCTTACTCTCCTACTAACTGTAACTTCGACACATTATCTTGCATGTCCTACATTATGTCTGTTTATACCGATACGGTCCACCAGACATTAAGACAATGTGGAGGCATTACTACATAGTGCTTTCTATCATATCTCTGGCCACAGCTTTGTTTCGATAAGCCTCTCCTCGGAAACTATTGCCTCTTCACTCTATTCAATTCCTTTGCATCGCTGCTATTTTACACCCTACACCTAATTCAGTTATTTCTCCTATATTCATTGATTCTATGCGATGGGAAAGGGAGCAGGAGAAATAAGATCTGACAGAGCGCGCACTTATTAGGACGTTTAAGTGGTCTTACTTTTGAACACACACTCATGCATGATATTTATCAGCGACATTTCGTAACACCCCGTTTTTCTTACGCCACTGCCACTCTCGGTTATGACTGCACCTAGCTCAGATGGTCGAGTTGATTTGATGACTCACGTCGCAGAGACAGATTTCCTGACCAGTACTTTCTCTCAGAAAGGTATCACCTTAACTATTGTCTTACTCTTAGACACACAATACCCTTCTATTCTGCGTACCACTTGGTTCTTATTAACTGAAAACAGTTACCTCCGATAGGATTAATAGATACGCTATGACTCACTATACCTCAGCACAGTTTATCTTATACATTTCTTGGTAACAATTGGACAAACGCATACTTTTAAAAAAGAGATGGAAAAAGGATCACCCGGAGATTTGAGTAATGTAGTAAAATCAGCATTTGAGTAATGTAGTACAATCGGATGAGGAAGAAATTAATGAGTATTTACACACTCTACCTTCTTTCTTTTTTTACGCTTGTCGGGTACTAGCACCTTCACTAGCTAGTTTTAACTATTCAACAGGTTGGGATATTCTATTCACTTGGAGTATAGAACATATTGACTATAGGAGATCTATCTTACACTAGAGTAGATTTTATCAGGGAATTCTCCCTATCTAAAATAATCAAGGTATATACTACTTTGGAAGAATGTTAATATCTCACAGTCTTGCATATTCTATTACTACTCACCTGTAGAATAGGGTTAGCTCCCTAATTTTATTTTTGAAGACATAGAAAATAGCAAATTAATTTATATTTATAAATATGGAACAGGGTAGGGACAAGTAATGAAAATTTTTTCTACACTCCTACTATGTACAGGAACTGTACTCTTATGAAGGATCTTTTGAGGTTATATCTTCGCTTAAATGACGGCGTTTGTAGTATAGTACTTAGCCGAATTTGTTCCTACATTCAAACATTCAAAGAACTTTGATCAATGATCGTCCATATTACTCAAATTAATCAAAAAGGGTGTCTTCTGTTCCATCTGCAGTTACCTCTTACTTCTGGATAGTTTCCTTTCTGTATTACTGTTACGAATACATCGAAGCGAAAAAAATTTAATAAAGTGAGATTCACAGCTTTAAATACTTATTATATAATTTAATCTATCTAATATAAATTAATAAAATAAATAAAAAGAAAGTAAAATAACACTATACTTTTATTTTACTACCACGGGAATACATTTAAACCTATATCAAACAGTATAATCTTCACATTAGCTAGGCACATAAAAGTAGTTGCTCGGAATACCTACATCACACTAGCTATTTGACACTGGTCTACTTTACGCACCCAGCGACTCTCGGAGATCATTTCGCACCGTTATAAACTATTGCGTCCGCTATTTCATTACATTTCCAGCATTTCTGTGATCCGGCGGGTCGCTGTGTTTGTTTTTGTTAGGTATCACTCGCAGATTTGTTGGGTATCTTCAGTTTCACCGTTCTAGTTTCTCTTTTCTCCCCATTCCGTTCACCACCCATGGTGAGTTGTCTTCTTTCACAGTCCCACCCCTGGGTTTCTAGGCTATTTTTAAAAAATTATAATTATAGAGTAAAGGTGTTTTAGGGCGAACGGTGGTACCATATTAACAATCTTATTATAGTTACCACGACCTACGAGACTTATGATTTAACTAATATCAACCGCCGACCTAGAAAAATCCGCAAGAATAGAGAAAAGATATTTTGACTGCAAGAATATCATCAATCATTCCAGAAAAGAAGGTCGGAAGATAGGAAATCCTCGCCAGTATATTATAATACTCACTGTTCTTCTCTTACTCACAGACACGAATTCGCCTTCAGTTTCCTGTAACTGCGGCGTAGGCTCGTTGGCTCTGTGTGGCTGCAGTAAGGGAACAAAGTACATCCTTTCAAATTTAGGTTAATCTACCTTATTTTTGGTACAGTTATGTTGTTACTCGCCATAACCTATACGTTCTAGTTTCACTTTTCTAGTCTATCCCCGGAATGCTAAGTTATTTACATACAATAGGAAATTATCGGCACATGCCATGTCACGATTGACACACACCCAATCAACGTTCTGACATCCACCTTCACAATATTTCATGCATAATAAGATGAAATGCGGTCTCTATTCACCCATGACATATTTACGGCACAAATATATTTCGGCGTGTTTTTATTAATTCTCTGGTTTCTATTATTCTCTTGTGTTTTTTTAATGGACCAAAAGATTTTTTGTATCTATACTTGTAATGATCTCATTCAGGCTACGAGAGTTATTTCTTTATACTGCGCCTCCGGACAGACTTGTTGTATATATATTTCTTCCACAGTCCAGATCCAAAAACTCTCGTCTAATGTTAAATAGAAGCGAGAATTTATTTTTCTGCAATATATTAATAATTTGAAAAAATATTATTATTATATAACATTAGGATATATATAAATTTTTTATTAAAACTCGTAATTAAACAAAGGTAATTTATTACGTATATTATGGGAAATTTTCTTAGAGTTAATAACTAAAATTTTTTCTAATATTAATAAAATATATATATATATAATATATTATATAATTAAATATATTAATATATAATATATAATAATATATAATTATAATATATATATAATATATATATATAATAATATAATATATATATGATATATATCATATATTATATTTAACATACTATCATTGATGATATGATATTTAACTTTGATGGCTCTGTAATAACAGTAATATATATTTTAAAGTCTTGGTAAAAAAGTAAAACGTTTTAGATTCAAACTTGTAATATTTAAAGTCTTAAATTTTTTAATATGGCATTCACAATATTATTTTTTGACTACCCTATATAATAATAATAATCATAGATAATAATTTGGCACAAATAATAGAAGTATTTATTATAATTTGTTAATAAAATTAATAAAAAATAATAGAATATGTATATTAAAAATTTTATCATAATTAATTATATATATAATTAATATTTAAACTTTATTAAAAATTATATTATATAAAAATATTGGTAATAATATATCAATTTACTGGTCAGTTTTAATTATTATGGAATTTAAGCGCAAAGAGAATGATTAGATTTGGATTTATAATATGGCAATTTTTTTTACGTCAAATACTCGCAAATTTTTCGGTATTTAATTTATTAATTAAATTACTCTCATTTGCTGTATTAAAGATCTTATATTAGGTCGTAAAAATATATTCTCGTTCTTTTAGCAAATAGGTTGCAATAAAATAAGTTGCAATAAGAGTTAACTTATGATTAACTAATATTGGTATTAATTTATTTTACTTGTTATTTATATATATTACGTATATATATTATATAATATATATAGTATATATATATATTATATATATATAATATTTAAATTAATATATTATATATCTAAATATATATTATGTTTAAAGTAAAATTATTAAAAAACTTATAAAAAACACTCAAAATTTTAATTCTCACACAATTTGGCATTTCTCTTTTTAGAAATAAGCTCTAATGCGTTCTAACTCAAAACGAAGACTATTAAATAAAATACAGAGTCATAAAATGTCTAATAAAGACGTTTAAAATAACTTTAGATAATTCATTTAATTCATATTTATTTAATAGATAAATTAAAATTTTTTAATTATTTGCATTATTATATTAAAATGTAAATTAAGTCGTTTCTAATAATAATATAATACTGAATTATACTAATATTAAATTGAGTATAAATATCGATTATCTAACTTTCATGTAATAAGGATCTAATTTCTACGTAAGTAAATCATAATATAATTATCGATATTTAGAAGATTACAATAGGTCGATTAACAGTAACACTTACAATATCTAATTTTCATATATAATAAATATTAGATATTTTCAAAATTTTTAACATTTCAGAAATATCCGAGCAACCTGTTTACATCAACATGATCCTTTGCACAAAAAAAAACAAAAACTATTATTTAATTCAATAACAAAACAATTTTTCGGTGTTGAATATCAGAACCGTCACAATCAGTATATTCATGGCCTCAACGGTGTTATAATACATATTTGTTATGGAATTTAAATCTTATTTGGCATTTTGATTCCTTCCCTGAAACTCTAAAAAAAAATTTTTTGCGTAAGTTCCTCTACACATTGATCAGGAATTCTATATTTGATATAGGTACATTCCGCTATCCTCCCACTCTGCAACTTACCCCACGATATCATTTTTCTGTCAATACTCGAGCGGGAGTGTTAGCAATATTTCAATCTCGCTCGTCAATTTTATTGTGTTTTTGTGACTCTATTTACCTTGAGACAAAACCGCAACAGCAGAGATTATCGCAGGTTACTTTTATAAAATTCTGCGAGACTACGTCACGTGCCTGAGATATATATATATAGTATTGGTAGTCATTGAGTTAGAATTGGATATCACTTATATTATATATGAGTTAGGTATTATATATATATATAAGCGGTATTATAAGGGATTAGATTACTGTAGGTCTAGTATATATATTTAGTTACTATATAGTATAGGTCAGCCCTCTCAACTCTTCACGCCTTTCCGCGGACTGATCACGGTTGCAAAGTAAACTCAAATCTATATTTACAATAAAAAAAAAATTACTAGATTCATAAGCTTACTGTAAAAAACTTAATACATTTATTTGAAAATTTATCATCGCACATTGTAATGGAGGAAAATGAAGAAGAAAAAAAATAAAGTGCGATAAAAAAAGTAAATATTATAATAAATAGGTTTCATGTACGATAATTATTCTACCTCTCTCTCGTTATCTTCCTTCTATTTTTTCGTCTCTCTTTTTTTTTGTTTAAAATTTTTTTTTCCTATTTTTTCGCTCTGTTCCCACCAGTCATTTAGAGTCCTCATCCAATTAATTACTTCTTCTTTTTTCAAGTTTACTATATGCATCAAACTATTCTAAATCGCTCATATTATTTTTCCTCTTGTTGATTGTTTTTTTTTCTTTACCACTTCTATTATTTACCTTTCTATTTCTTTCTTTGTGCACCATTTTTTTTTGCTTCCATCCCGGTAGTCATTTTATCATTCTTCTATTTTCATCTCCTCCTCTCTATCTACATCATCTCATTCCATCTCGTAATACATCAATCCTTCTAATGCATTCATGTCATTATGATATATATGCATCTACCTTCATAAATCCGCAAGTGAACGCCTAAATTAAACATGCATGATCTTTTATGATACGTTCAAATCCTAATTCCTTATTCCTAGGAAACTGACATCTATAACACTCACTAAATTCAACTCTTTGATTAAAATTGCATTTCTTATAACTCAATTTTCATTTTAATTATAACTTGCACATATATTATTTTTCTTTGTCTATCTTTCTCTTAATTTTTATTATTTTTAAAATATTTTAATTTTTGCCATTATTTTCAAAACCAAACTGGATGGCAAAATGAATATTCTGTCAACCTTACAAGTTTTATCAAAGGCAAATGGAATGACTGGCTGGGTCTAACCAATTTTGAGTATCTCATCATATCATTTACATCGTTTCTTATAAATTATTTAGCTTTGGGAAAACGACATCTGATATCTCCCTTACTATCTCACTCTGACTTTCTTGGGAGTTATTAATCAATTTCAAAGTCCTTTCAGTCATTATTTTAGACCTTTCTTATCTTATATTTTTCTACGTTCCTTGCATACTCAGGATGTACGCCTGATGTCAAAACATGTACTCTCAGATTCCATTTTATCGCTTATGCATTTTCTATTATGTGTTTTTTTTTAGTATACATTCTGGGTGCAACTAAATTCTTACTGGAGACTTGAGCCAATATTTTATGATATACTATATAAGTTAATATATAATATATCTTATATTATTATTCTCATTATAGTCATCTTTATTCTTTTATTATATATCATAATTCAACTATATATTTAATATCTTTACTCATTCTATACTATATATATTTTATTATTTTATTACTCTATTTCTATTCTACGTGATAATATTTCGATATATATATATATATATATATATTAATCTTATATTACTATCTACTATCCCAGTATATCGGTCGGGCGGTTAGGTGAACGTGGTTCCACTTTTAAGGTATAATTATACTTTATCAGTCTCTTTCCTCCTACTTTCCCCTAATAATACACACTTTTCTCAAATTTTTTTCTTTCTTATTCTTCTGAAATAATCAAGGATCTATACGTAGGTTAATATCATCCAGCACTACATAACAATTAAAAGTTAATCAATGTTATTCTAATTATATTTATCAATATGATTTTCTTATTATTTAAGTTTAATAATAAATAGCTCATTTCTAACTCAGTTCTGATTACAGGGTGGTATAATACGGACCAACCATTAATGTGGGGGTGATTACTTCACTTGGGTCCAATCTTTTTAATTATTCCTCTTATTTTATGTATTTACAATTTTTCAAAATTAATTTTATATTTATTAATTTTTAGTTAATATAGTGCTTAAATTGTTTAATTGTATACTTAAATCTAAGTATTATTCATTAAGTAATTAGAATTTCAATAATGATAAATAAAGATAAGAATATAAGATTGGTGGCCTCAATTCACCCTTAACATTCTGTTTGGGACTATTCAATTTTGATACTCTTTTTGACTTCTAATATTCTTTTTCCATTATATAAATTCTCATTTTTTAATTTTAATTTTTACTTAATATAAGTAACTGTTTTTTATCATATTTAAATTAGCTATTATACTATCAATAAAAACTGTACAACATTAACAATGTCCCCCTATCAAATAAATAAGGAAATAACACGATTGTCGTGGCTACCAACTTCATTCCTCAATCATTCCAATTTTTTATGGGGGGGGGTGAATTTCGCTCTCAATGTTTCACGTAGTCCAGCGATTTTATAACACTATGTTGCTACTGCTTTGGAATCACAAAAATTTACTTATGTGGGTCAAGTATTATTATTATTAGCTATTACCATACTCTAACTGTATAATACATCGACAAAATATATACATCTTCTCTAATTATTCATCTGGTCTAACATAACTTCCTTTCATTCTACTAACATCACATGTTTTACAAAAATAACTTGCATTTTTTTCAATGTTTGACAAGTTCTATATACAGGATTTCATTTTTCACTACACTGATTATTATTATATCTTTTTTTAAAAATATAAAAACTCTCTCCTCATTCGATATATAAAAGTTAGATATACTCTACTTATAAAACTAAACTTGTAGTACTACTTCCATCTTCTTTTACCTCTAGCTCATTCGCTCATTCTCTCCTCTTCGTTTTCTCTCTCTGCGATGAGCAATAAATAAAATACATTTTTTTATTATATTTTATACAGTCATCCCCTGCCCGAACAGCTAATATCAGCTGTTTCTTTAATATCAGACCTTCGCCTTCTCTTTCGACTGCCTATCCTGCGTTAACATCCAGCCGGGTATCCGGCTAATTCACTATCCGGCCCATCCGTACTTTCAAGTCCATCATTGCCTTAAAAGATACTGCCATTACAATGAAGAAACGATTATGGCTCATTAATTCTATTTTAACTCTTGACATTAAATAAATGATCACCTTCAACTTCCTAGATTTAGGTCGTCAACTCATTTTAAATAAGAATCTTTCTATCTTTATGCTTTAACTTTAATGTTTATGCTATATTTCACAAATTAGAATTTTTTAATGTTATATATTATGTAATATAAATATAATATTCATATGCGTGATCATTTTAATTAATGCTACTGATCAGCTAAATCATTAGATTTAAATAAGTTATCATTATTAAAAATAATTATTATTAATCATTATTATTATTATTATTATTATTATTATTATTATTATTATTATTATTATTATTATTATTATTATTATTAATTATCATTATTATCCTTATTATTATTATTATTATTATTACTTATTATTATTATTATTATTATTATTATTATTATTATTATTATTATTATTATTATTATTATTATTATTATTATTATTATCATCGTTATTACTATTATAACCTAATCATAAACATTATAAAATTCTAAAAAAAGTTATAAATATATATAAAAGGTTTTCCAGGTTTAACCACATAAATATAATCAATATACTTACTAAACCAAAATAAAACTCATTTTTACATTCATCCTTCATCCTCATCTTCATCCCTCACTCATATCATCAAATAAAATAAATAAAAATAAATGACAAATTAAAGCAACTTTTAACTAAATAGTGATAAATATATATATATATAAAATTTTTATTATCCATTATATTATTATTTATTCTTTATATTATATTAATATTATTTTATGGGTCATTAATTTTTTTCCATATTTGTGTATATATATATATATGTATATATACATATATATACGTATTTAAGAAATACTACTGAACAAATTGTATATAAGCCCGAGATAATTATATAAAACAAACTTTACCTGGCTTATTTTATTCACCTAGCAGCAGATAAATAAGTTGGTGAGTTGAAAAGGTGTATAAAAATTGTTTGTCATATGGTGAGTAAAAGTCGACCCTCCTGGCATATTGAATATTTTATCTCCCATTTTTGAATAACAATAATCCAACTGTCTTACTGTTAACAGAAAAAAAAACAAAAGACAAGAAGGTAGAACCCAAGTTTAGAGAAGGAAAGGAAGGAGAATTAAGTGAAATCAATAAGCAAGATCTTTCAATAAGAGCAACTGCGTGAGACCGACACGCTTCCCATTTAGATAAATCCACGTTACCACTAGGTCATTAGATCCGAAAGCCGTCCGGGCATCGAGGTGCCACATCACACCCAGAATCGGCCGCTTTCAGAAAAGGTTGAGCGCCATCAAGATCGTTAATTGGTGAGTGTTACCTTTTTTTTATATTGTGGTGGGAACGAAACCCTACCACATAAAAGTGGTAGCAGAGTATATATATATATATATATGATATATATATTATATATATATATATATATATTATATATATATATATATATATATATATATATATATATATTATATATATTATATATATATATATATATATATATTATATATATATATATGGGTATGAAGTGTAAAAGTATGTTGATTTTGTGTTGGTGGAAGAAGGATGTTGAAGTATGTTGTTGGATGTTAAAACCAGTGAGTGGGTTAGGAATGGGAAGTTGGGCTCTATGTTGTTCTACTTAAAATTAAGTTAGTGGGGGCTTGGATGGGTGGAAGGTGATATGAAAGGAAGTAGGTAAAATTTTAAGAGTGAGATTAAGTGAACAAGACAATAAGGAAACGTATGTAAGAGCGCTCGCTAGTAATCGGTTGAATGTGAACAGTTGATAACTGGAACAAATCTGGGAGGCAAATGAAGGAAGCATATTGTTAGTAGAGCAAGGAATTAATGTGGATTGCTAAAGTAAGTAAGTAAGAATGTTTAAGTTGTGTTTTCTAAGAAGATGAAGAGGTGATGAAAGCGGTTGAAGGTGAAAAAGAAGGGTGGTTGAAGTCTATAAAGCAAATGATGAAAGTTCTCAAAAGAAAGATGCCTTCTGAATATATAAGGAGGAAAAAAGAAATACTAAAAGGTGCTTTCCTAGGAAAAAAAACCAAAGAGGTAAATGAACAGTTTGGAAGGAGGATGGAAATGGGGACATTACAAGGGAATAGGAAGCATCTTCTGGAAGGAAGCGGCAAAGGTAAAGAATGAGAATAAGGGGAAATCTGCTTAGACAATAATGAATAGGGATGATGCGTTTGTTGTAACTGATGAAATGGGATGTGAGGGGAGTGTGGAAAGAACACTTTCGAAAATCTGCACAATAATTACAAGTCAATGATAGAGGTGATAGTGATGTGTGTGGGTTTGATGGTGCAAGAAGGAATAGGGGTTTTTTTAGGGATGAAGTTATTAGTAAGGGGAGGTAATGGGTAGAGTGAAAAAGTTGAAAGAATGGTAAATCTGCAGGTATGATGAAATTACTGGTGAAATGATCAAGACATGGAGGCGAGAAATGGTGATTGATTGGATTTGGAATTTGTGTAATAAATGCATTTAAAAAAAAAAATTAAAATATGATAGTTTCAGAGAGTATAACAGCTTAATAAAAACCAATTTACATATTTTTGGAATCAGCATATAAAAAGCTTATTACAAAAATGTAAAAAAAAACAAAAAAACATAAAAAGATATTAGGGGGCTCGATCCGACAGGGGCAGAGGGGGGGACGTTTTCCCATACCCCGTAGGGGAGGGGCGGGAGGAACCACCGCGACACCCAAATACAAAAGCAGGGTTCCGGAGACCCTCCCAGAGGGGGGGAAATAGTCCAACCCCTTCATTCCCCGGAAGGCCGAGAGACCCCAGCTCTCTGCCATCTTTGCGTTTACCCCTGGGTATTCCCCTTTTTAAGTAAAAAAAAAAAATAAAATAAAAAACTAAACTGACGGAGCCGTAAAACGTAAAAGGTTCCTATATATTTTTTTGAATCATGTCCGTCTCACGACTTAAATTGATTGTTAGGATCATATAACAGAAATATATGAAAAAACAAAAAAACAAAAAAAATATCAAAACTGACAGAGTAGTTAATATTAACAGGTCATATAATATATATATATATATATATATATATATATATATATATATATAATATATATAATATATATATATATATATATATATATATTATATATATATATATATATATATATATATATATATAATTATATATATAATATTATATATAATAATATATCTATATATATATATATATA
>JABUQX010072375.1:55000-78227 GCA_015478945.1 Trachelipus rathkii
ATTTCAGTGTTATTTTAATTCAAATTTTTATAAAAAAAATAATAATTTAAAAAAAACTATTTTTTTTTAAATAAAAATTTAAAAAAAAAATTGGAAAAAAAGCTAAAATAAAAAATAAAAAACACACCAAACCTAACTTTTTCCTAGAGTATTAAAGCTATCATTTTTTTGAAGTGGAAAATATTTGTTTTTTCCATAATTTAAAAGTTTTTTTCGAAAACCGGATAGTTCAGTCGGTAGAGCGTTATCAGAAAAAATAATTTGTTTCACATAATAAATCAATTTTATTTATTGTTTTTAATGCAGAAAATAAACACAAAGTAAAAAAATGTAAAATAAAACTTACTGAATTTTATTTTTAAGAAAGAGAAAACATTTTTGAAAAAAGTAAGAAGTTGCCGGTTTTAGTTTTTCCCGGCGGAACTCTAAAAATTGAGGTTTCCCGGCCGGAAACTGGGGTTTTCCCGGGACATTCCCTAATATATAATATATATATATATTATATATATATATTTATATAAATATATATATATATAAATACTTATTTATAATACAAATATATATAATATATTATATATAATATCGTGTTTATAATAAGTAATATATAATATATGTAAATTATAGTATAATATATATATATATATCAGATATATATATTATAATTATAAAATATATAGTATTATAATATATAATAGTAAAAATATAAATTATATATATAATATAATTTATAATATTATATATATTATAGGTTGTTGAAAAAAAAGTTTTTTTTTTTTTATGTCTTTTTTTTTTTTGTTTTTAAAAAAAAGGTTTTTTGTTTTTTTTTTTAAAAGTAAAATATTTTTTTTTTTTACTTTAGATTTTTTTTTTAAAAAATTTAAATCTTTTTTTTATGTATAGTAAAGGTTTTGTTTTTTTTAAATTATAAAACAAGTGAGTACCAGTACCCCCTTTCCTAGGCCCCCGCCCCTAAATCAATGACTATTAATTACCCCGGAATTTTTTAATGAATATACCAAGTAAATATAATATAATTATAATATTGTATATAACATAGATATAAATATATTTATACTAAGGTGGTATTTCTTTATAGATATTTTATTGCATACAGAAAACTTTTTTATATGTATTAAAATATGTATTAAGATAATACTATTATATATGTAATAATATATAAATATATATTATATAAGTATATTATAAGTATATATATATAAATGTGAAAAATTCCAAATAAAAAGATTGTCGTCTTTAAAATAAGAACAAAGGTGCTTGGTTGTTTAGGGTGGTCCCCCCAGGAGAAAAATGAAGAATGGTAAGGGGAAAAGGTGCAAATTTGGAAACATTTTCCCTTCTGTGGAGAAAGGAAAAGGGAGGGTTTATGGTGTGTAGTATATTCTTTTTCCTTTAAAACCACCAGCGTCACGCACTCTGATGAGCGATAACCTCCTTCTAGACCCGCTCATGTCTGATAGAAAGCCATCATAGTAAAATGTAGTTTTGGGTTGGGGTAGGGTTAAATAGAAGAATGTTCGAAGTTGACAAAGTATGAGAATGGGAATTTTTTCCTGTTGGGTGGGAAAGGAAAAGGAGAAAAATGGGTTTGGAAAAGTAATGGTGAATTGGATTGTTTTAATCAAAGTTTTGGGAGGGGTTTTAGGAATGGGGAATGATGCGGGAATCATTTAAATGTTTGTTCCCTCGAGAGTGTTATAAAAAATCCAAATCTAAAGTTATTACTACACTGCTGGGGGAACCCTTTCTTTTCTTGCAGGGGCAACATGGAGGAACGCGAAACGAGAAAGAAGATTTCCTGAATCATACGGTAAGGAAGTAGGCTTTAAAAAATTTAAGATTGTGGGGAGTTACAACGTATCTTTCGGTATCCTTTTGGGGGTGGAATCAACGGGTTAAATCTACCTACACCAAAACTACCTATTATACTTAATGGAGACGTTAGCACTAACTTAGCTGTAATATATTAAAGGATGATAAATGTATAAAAGTTATAACACAACAATACGCTCTCCTTGTTCACGAGGAAATCAATCCAAAGTCTTCAACACTACCTCAAATTCTTCATTTTGGTAATAAATTTTTCGCTTTCCTTTGTGAGACACTCAATTAAAGGACCATAAAAATAAATCCTGAGCCAAATTTGTTCTTTAAAGCAAAGATATAACCGCAACACAGAAGTAAAATTTGGGGCTGGGGGTGAGCTTTAAAGTGGAACGTGAACGAATGACATAACAGTGGAAGTGGGAAATGAAACCATATGAGGTAGGTTGAAAAATCAAAATGCACGGTTAAATAACAGGTTAAAATAAGAAAGCCCCGTGGTTTTTTGAAAATGTTCTTAAAAGCAAAATGAATGAAAAAGTTTTTTCCCAAAGAAAAGATCTTGGAAAACTCTCACCAAATTACAATATCTTTTTAAGGTGATGTGTTGATAGTAAGCGAAATAGAAAGATATTGGTCGCTTAAAAAATAAGTATAGATAGCATAAGAGAATAAAACGAGGTTTTAAAGATTGAGGAGAATAGAGGAAGGGGTGTATAAATGAAGCAATGTAGGTGTGTTGAGAGGTTGAGAAGAAGTAGAGGGTAGGGATGTAGAATGGGGAATAAAACTAATCCTAGCAAGGGAAGACAATATATGGAGTAAAGTTACGCCCTTTTCCCTTCTGGGCCAGAGCACACCGACGAAAATGTTATAATCAGAGATGTTAATAAAGTAGAAATATATGAAGAGGAGAACCTTAGCTTTTGATTAGTTTCGTATAAGGTAATTAATGAAGTGAATGGATAGAGCGAATTAATGAATGAGAAGTAGGGTGTGCGTGATTTATCTATGTATGCTATGAATTTTGTGCATAGATGTGTGATATGAATAGATTAAATTGGATATAGTTTAATGTAGCAAGGATGAGGGAAGGTAAGGTTGTTGGATGATAAAATTAGCGAACAAACTTTTGTTTGTGGTAAAGAATGTTCTTTAGTTATATGTAATTAAGGCAAAAAGTATAAATAATTGAAAAAGTAATATAATTGATGAAAGTGCGAGGCGTTATTAGTTTGGATATATGATAATGGCCTTGGGGTGTGTTAGGGGGTTTTCTTAGATTTATGGGATGCGATGAATAAAGACGAGTAGACGAGGACTAGCTGAAAGAATGTCAAGTAATAGGTGTTGAGTTAATTGGTGATTTGTATAGTGAGGGGAGCATTGTAGGTTAGGTGTTGAGTGTTTAGGATGGCACGATAGAGTAAAGGCAGGATAAAGCCGAAATTTTGGTAGAGATAAGAGTTTGGTAATGAGACAAGAGTGTTCTAGCGTGTAGTTTGTAGGCAAAGACAGAGCAAGAGGTCAAGTTTGGTAAATCTGCAGTGGTAATGAAGGGATGCTTTATGGAAAAAAGGAAAAAGTTAGTATGATAGCCGTAAAGTGGTGAAACAGTTGAGTTCAAATAAAGAGAACGACGGGCGTATATGAGAGAGCAGACAGTGAACAGCTTTTTGATGATGAGTAGAAATTGTGTAAAATTATAGGGATGGTAGATGCAAATATGGTTGTGAACATAAAGTGGACAAGCAAGCAGAGATGAATGGATCATATGATAGAGCTGTGGGTGGTAAATTGAGAATAAAACGTATGTTTTCTGCGTCTCCAGTGTAAGAGAGCAGAGGAAGTGAATATGGAAGAGATCACACGAGGGAATAGTAAAAAAGGTAAGTCGTTATTATTTGGTGTTGTTCTAAGTATAGCAGAGAGACTCAAAAATACACGGTAGAAGAGTTCAATAGCGGGAACGCGTGTGAGAATAAATGGTTATTGGCTGAGATAGGGGGGTAAAATACTATTTGTAATTTAGTTCATGCTAGTAATAGCGATGGGTTATATATTGAGGTTGGGTGCTGAGTAATAGGGGATAAAAGCAAATTATATTTATTAGCTAGGTAGTGGTGATTAGTGCTAGTATATTTTGTGAAGATCTTACGACCCGTACTCAGAGATTATAGATCGAAGATGCGCCCGAATGACTGAGCTGAAAATAGGTACGCTTGATAAATAACATAGGAGCGGCTTGCATAGAGAAGGTAAGTAATATATATAATGGCAAATATGGGTTGCGTTTTTCTAGGGATAAGGTTAAAGTGAATAGAGATGATAGGTTGAGGAGGAATCAGCAAGATAAGTGTTTTGTCGAGATCAAACATTAGAAGCTAAATTGAATAATTCGATTAAGAAAATAGTTGAAAGAAGATGGGAAAAGTATAGTTAACAATGTTGTAGGTATATTCAAATGTCAGGTGTTAAGTGTTTTTTATGGTATGATTTATGTTCGTTATGCAAGAACTATAGACATAGGAGGGTTAACCGTGGATTAGGGGTTTATGTAAGGCTTAGGGTAAAGGTCCCTAATGGCAATGTGATTTGAGGGTTATTTATAATGGTAATGTTATTAATATAGCTATAGTTGTTATAGTATCTAAGTTTATTTTTGGGTGATTAGGTCTACTGATAAATAGGTAAAAATCCAATAAATATGTTTAAATAAATGAACGAAAAAGGGATAGGGTGAGATATTAAGGCCGTGTGCTATAAGAATAAATAGGTTTTGTTTTAAAAGAAAAGTGAAATTGGTTATTTTTTTTGTTTTAAGTAATACTGATAATAGCCAGAAAGTGAAATAAGTAGCCAGGGTTATTTTATATTGTGGATGGTTAATTAGTTCAACTTATGGTATTATGTCTCAAATTTTTGGTTTAAATAATTGTTGGCTTATGTTTTTTTTTAGATGAAGTGGTGTTTTTTTTCGTATAAAGATGCCTACTAGTCTATAAGGTCTCAAATTACAGTCGCACAAAATTGTGTTAAGACCATGTACTAGAGATTGTGTGTATAGAGATAAGGTAGAGGTGGAGGTGCTCGGGGCCGCCGGGATCTAAGCCGCGAATCGTAATGTTTACTCATAACATTTTGTCTGTGATGTTTGTAGTCGAAAATTGTTCTTTGGGGTTGTTTTTGATCTGCGGTTTTGGGGACGAAAATACAAGAAAAATAGAGGTTTGTTATTGGGAGAGGGGCTTAGGTGAAAGAATTTGGGGCAAGGGCAAGGTTGGTAATTAAAAGATAGGGGATTTATAGGTGTTTTCTCGGAAAAAAGTAAACGTAAGATTATCAAGTTCAGTTAGGTTTTATTTATAAATTGGGAGTTGTGGGGTCGAATAGTAAGAAGAGAATAAACAAAATAGAAAATTTGATAATGTTTCCCACCTCAGTGTGTATAGTGTATGAGAAGTTTAGATTATCCTGAAGTGGATAGTCCAGCATTGGGAAACAAAAGGATATATTTGGGTACTCGTGCAGTATTTAACAATTCTTGTTTATTGTAATGGTGTAAATGTCGAGAAATAATAGAATTTTGCGATTTTTTTGAAGAAAGGGAGAAATAGGAACAAATATAGAATGTACCATTAGTGAGTTGTTCGTTATTTCACTTCGTACTTTGAGAGGTAGGAAGAGACCTTGTTTAAATTTTGTGCTAAAAGTTAGGAGCAAAGGTAGGTTTGGCCCTCGCTCCTGGTTTGGTTGCCCAATATTTATTAAAAAGTATCTGTTTTTTTTTTGGTCGCATTATTGGTTATTAAGGAAATTGTGTTGACAATATTTTAGTTTCCCGCTTTTTTAAGATTGAGGTGTCTTATAGTTGTATAGCTCATTTACTGGTGAGGAGCTGTTTATATATATTAAAATGATTGATTATTTTTTCTAGAAAATAGTTATTTAGGTATAGTAATATACTAGGTAGTTAATCTTCTAGGTTGATATTAATTTATAAAGATCAGTTAAGTACTTCTATTTTCTAGTAGACCCGTTTTTATGTCTTCCTCTCTCTATCCTTAGAGTTATGATTTAAATTATAGATTCTGTTAAATAGTGATACAGTGAAGAATTTACTATCAGCATGACAGAACACCTTCACGGGCTACTCGTGCAGGTTTCCCAAAGAAATGGAGGCCATATATTAAGGTAAGGATTTTGGTTGGTTTTCCCTTGAAGGTTCTAAAATTAAGGATGTAACTAATGTAGATCGTAAGGACAATGCACTAATGCATTCAGAAATTTTAAGGTAACGATGTTGAGTTTGGATTGGGTGTGAGGTTAAGAAAAGGGGGATAAAATAATTCTCGATAAAAGGAAAAAAAAAGAATTTAGAAGTTGAACAGGTACATGTTGTTGGAAGATTGGGTTTTTTTGGTCCCCCAATGTGGGTCTTACAGTAGTCTGGTGGTATATGATGTATCATGATAAGGTGTGTATAGTGGGTCGTGATGGTTATGGAGGTCGTGATGTAGGAGTAGGTTTGATGCCGCGCGATGAGGGTGTCTGAGCGTGAGCGAGTGGTCGGTTGGTTTGGTTATTGTCCGCGCTGATTGTCATGTGTTGTGTGGATGAGCGAGCTGCGAGTATGATGAGGAACTAGAGCGTGTTACGGTGCGCAGCGGGTCGGTGATAGCGAGGTAGGTGATAGGAGGGGGTGCGTTGCGATAATAATGCACGGATTGCGTGTGGTATGTTGCACGGAAGTATAGTTAGTTAGTTGTGTGGTGGCTGTGTGATGAAGCGTCACAGATGAGAGGAGTGATTTGTGGAGTGGATCATGTTGTGGAGCTGAAGTTCGGAGGAGCAGGAGTAGGCGGCTGAGGATTGCTAGGGCCCGCGGTGCCGGGTTGTGAGGGGGTGTTTTGTTTTCGCGGCTAGCGGAGGAATGGGGTAAGTTCGAGGGTCTGACTGGATAGTTAGTGACTGTAGGCGCAACGTCGATGAGAGAGTTATGGATGTCGATATTCGTATGGGCGACGCGGGTGATGTCGATCATCGTTACGCAGGGCTATGGACATGCGCTAGATGCGCGCCCTGCTGCTGAGAAGGATGAAGAACAATGAGAAAAAGTAAGGTGACGGTGTTTTTGTGTGAAGCCAAAATATGATGGTAGATCAGGTGGGCCGAACTTGGGGGGTCGTTGATGAACAACTGTCGGAACTGTGTGCGTAGGGGGCTTGGGAAGTATTTTCGCCGAAGGAGGAATAAAAATTGGCAGTTGGAATGTGGTGTCCGACCACAGGGTAATAATACGGCGAATGTGTGCTTGCGGAAAGGGGAAAAGTTGTAGGTTTTGTTTTGTGGGAGAGACGGTAGTAATGTAGAAAAAAGGTTGCCAATAAAGATTAAGGAGCCTACCGCAGGATTATTGGAAGCTGTGGGGGTTGTGCGCTTCTCTTTATCGTGGTGGAGAGGGAGGGGTAACATGGTATGTGTGGGCCCCCAGCTGGGTCCCAGGAGAGGATACGGAAGACCCTTAATCAAAGTCGCTTGTGAATGAAACCGAATCTCCTGAGACCGAATAGTTGAGTGGTGAGAGGATGGCGGGTAATACGTCGATAAGCCCGGCAGGCCCTGTGAACTAATAAGGGATGGATTTGTATTCTCTTTAGAACTGCGCGGTACCCCGAGGTCGGCTTACTGAATGGTTGTAGAATTGGAACGACGGAAGGGGGGGTAGTGCCCTGGCCTTTTTCTGACCCTTCCTTTTCGGGACTTTTTCTGTTTACAATATATTCCTTTCGATTTAACTAGGCCTTTTGCCTTCTTGTTTTTCTGGGAAAGTGCGTTTTGTTGTGTTGGACAGGAACGGCAACCTCTTTGGTTGTACCCCACATCGCTAAGTTCCTTTTTGGGAGGCAAAAGGGTAGGCAAGATGAAGGAAAAATATATTATTGATAGGGGATTAAGATGTAGGTGATATTATATAGAGTCTGTGATAGCGTACATATGTATGTATTGAAATAATTTATTGCCTGCCTAACACAATATTATTAGAAGTCTTAATAGTAATAGATATAAAGAATTTATTCTTATTTAACTATTCAGTTAGTAGTACGGTGGAGGTTAATATAAATTTTATACAGCGGTAATTGATGAGTAGGTTATGCGCTATGAGGGTGTGTATAATCTTGAGATATACTTTTATCTATACAGTTGGGTGACAATTAGTAACTTACAGGTATTCGTATTATATATAATTATTGAATGTATAATAAGCTTAATGTTATAAGTAGTCGAGATAAGGAGATTCTGGTCACACGTATGATGGGCTTGGGCCGCTGTAGTAGGTGATTGTGTATCCTCTAATGAGTGTGGTGGGTAGGATAGAAAGGAGTCACACTCGGACAATACACAGTAAGCAGGAGTCAGGGGAGGAGGATATAGTATCAGAGCGAGGTGTCGTAGCTGTCTTGTCTATGATACGATATCAGTGGTCAACACGGGATATACATCGCCGTTAGGACATATAGATGACACGATACGAGGGATGACGACTTCTTCTAAAGATATATAAAAAGTAGCATGAGTGAGTTATAGGGCCTAGTTGCATAGATTTAAGTAGGTCTGGTTGGTGTGGCGCAAGTGGATACTCCTAACGCATTTGATGCGGCGTTAGGCGGGCGATTGAGACTCCTGTAAATCGATCTGTAATGGTGTCGCGCAGGAGGGCCAGGGGCGAGTGAATAGGTCAATATAGATTCCAGCTTGTCATATAGCACATTGGAGTGAACTTGGGTAATAATTTAAAATATTGCCCCCTAAAAACCAACTAAATTAAACTTTATTAAGTATTTTAATACATGTAACTTTAAGAGTTATTTTTATGTGTTTATATATTAGGGCCTGTTAGCCAATATTTTAGTTATATCAGGTATTGCCAATAATCTGCGGCAGTACAATCCGGCCAATTTATTGTTTATGGGTATGGTTTTAGATATAACCGTGAGCATATGTAACGAATTGCTGTGATTTTGTTTGCGGATACATTGATAAAGCGCCGATATACATTTATCTTTACCTTAGAATTCTAAATATTGGCTGTCATCATGAAGTTTAGATGACAAACCTTTTTTATAAGAATTCAAATGATAAAATGTTAAAAAAGTTCCCGGAACTAGATGTTAGCCTATAAAGTTACCAAGTTTAGTCAGAGTTTCGTATTGATTTAAGCCCTCGAATTTCCCTTGCTAGTTACGTAGACCTTTTTTTTAAGCGTTTTCTAGCTAGATAATCTTATTCCGTGTTCCACCGTCGGATTGTCTAGCAGTGAAAAATTTTGAGATTTTGAGAGACCTAGTGGATATACTGGGAGGGCGGCGGCCGGAGAGACAAAATGTAGCGTGCGGTGTGAGACGGGATTCATTGTCGTTTAGTTACTGACTAAGGTATCTTAGTAGCCGAGATGGTCTGAGAGTGGCTCTCGATCCAGATGATGAGGTGGGGCGACAGCTCAATACGGATAAGAAGGGTTTTTAATTTGAAATTGAGGTTGAGGTATTTGTCTTGCGTACGGCAGGATTTTGTTCTTTCCGGGTTGAGAGGATGCGGTGGGTGGGAAGATATACAGGCATGGAGGCTATTGGGGTGTCTTAAATATGGGATCGTATAAAGCTGTTGCTCTGTACTGTGTGGTATTGTCCACTCCAGGCATATGCGTTTATTATGAGTATTCGAGGATAGTGACTGATAGAGAACGAGGTAGTGGGAAAGTTGTCTTAATGTCGGTAATATCGTATTAGGTTGTAGTTCGGAGGGTCTTTTGATGTTTAGGGTGCATGAAGATTGTGTTGTAGCGTGTTATATCGTCGTGTGAAAATGCCAGGGGGAGTGTACTGACAGAAGAGATCCACAATGTTGCACTACTTGGAGTCGATTGTGAGACCTCACTCTAGTAGGTGATGCGCTTCTCTTGTGATTGATTGGTTTGGGATTGTCGTCTCAGGATAGCATGAAGAGCATATTGTCTTTTGGATCTCGGGGCAGATGTATGTCGTAGGTCGGCGAGGGTACTTCGGCCATTGTTTTTTCGGAGTCGCATGGTGGGCTTTCCCTAGTTGCGTGTGTAGACCAGGGGGATAAGACGTCACGGGGTAATTGTATTGGCGCTTGCGATCTGCAGTCTATCTACGGCGCGGCACGTATTGCCCGAGACAGTGATCGGGCGGCTGTATGGTATGGCGAAGTGGGGTGTGCTGGGGGGAGATCCTTAGAGGTGGGCGGTGTGGGATGCTTTTTTCGTATGGGAGTGCTTAAATGGTGTTGGAGTCTGTGTCGCGTATCCTGGTGAGGGTCGTCTGGTGAGGGTTTGCTGTCGTTCTTTGTAGTCGGCGGTGGTATGTTGCGACCGTTGCGTGCCTAGTTTCGCCGTCGGGATTGGCGGCTGTGTATGGCACAGTTATCGCGCAGATGCTGTCCTGGATGGCACCTTAAAGTGGTAGGCTACCTGGGTTAAGTCTCTTTGTTTGGTTTAGACTTAAATGTGGTTACAACGCGAGAGCTCAAATGTTGCGAGAAGGTCAAGAGAGATCATCACGGTGAGACGTACCCTCTCTGGCCAAGAACCAATAGGAAATATGTACACCGCGTAGGGAAATAGTCATGCGCTGGCCCAGGGTCTGGCTAGCAGCCATGAAGAATCCGGACGTGAAAGTAGGTAGACGGTGCATGGCGTTTTAAGTGGCTGCTCTGGACTAATGCTTGGCTCACTGGATAGAAAGAGACGCTACTATGAATCAAGACTGCTGTGCAGAAGATGGAGTAGCGAGATCACGAGGGTTTACAATAAATGTCCCGGGATATTTAAGATAAATCAATGAATAACAGGCAGCATAGTAACATTATCTGATTTGTCATGAACTCCTTATTACAGTTTTCGCGGGGTGTTAGGACAGGGGTTGGCAACGGGTTTATATACTAGGTGCCCCAGGCTCCTAGTTCGGGTACTAGTGATGGACATAATTATTATGAGAGTAGAGAAGGTCTACTATCAGCGGACATAAAATATGAACGTCTGCCGATGAGATGAATTCGTCGGGAAATTATCTCCGGTCGAACTGGTAGTCGAGTGTGTTTGGAGTAGTTGATTCTGATCGTGGTTATGCATGATGGGAGCTATTATCTCACACAACACAGTCGACCACTAACTGTGATCCATTAATCTCGCTTCGTGCCGTGCTTAGCGTACACAATGATGTTGCCGTGTTGAAACTTCTTGTTCTCGGGGCTTCGTGGTGAAGTCTAGGGGGTTGACCCTCCTCTTCCCAGTCAAAGCGGAGACAGTACAACCCAAATTGCATGAAACCTAGGCCCTGGTGATGGTACTATTCTGCTGGGTGGATCTACCATTGCAGGCTAAGTAGAATTCGTACGTTCGTTACTTTTAGACGCGAAGGCGTGGAGATCCGATGTTATATCTGTCAGTGCTCAACGGGTGCGGTGGCGCCCCGCTTATGCGATGGCTAATACGAAGGGGTGCTGTGGCAATGGTCACACTTGTATTGATGG
The DNA here is from genome assembly GCA_015478945.1 of Trachelipus rathkii. Classification (NCBI taxonomy): domain Eukaryota; kingdom Metazoa; phylum Arthropoda; class Malacostraca; order Isopoda; family Trachelipodidae; genus Trachelipus; species Trachelipus rathkii. The sequence continues at coordinate 66,398 of JABUQX010072375.1, forward strand.
ACGAGTCACATAGTCATGTTGTAGCGTTGTACGAGCGCGGTATTACAGTGGTGGTCAATAGAGTGTGGTGGCCCAAACACAAATAATCAGAATGAGAATCGGATTGGCTTGTATTGCGAGAGTGCTGCTTCTCATCAAGCAGAGACTCGAGACGGACTATTGTAGTTTAGAGAGGTTATTGCGACTGAGGAAAGGGCCCGAGAGAACAAGAATGACTTTAGAGTTCTAGTATTTGCTGTTAGGTCTCGAACGAGACCCTGTGGGAACGCGAAACTCTGATTACTGAGATAAGCGGACCGCTTACTACACATATTTAATCGCGGAACTGTCGGTTGCCTGCTCTAAAAGATCCGAGAGGATGTCCGATTAGTCGGGGAGAGAGCGAGAGGGACCTGTGTCTGAGATGAGCCATGTATGGTCCGAACGCTCTTTTGTTTGGTCCGACCAGGTATTAGTAACCCCGGACCGCCTTGTCCCTCTTTGTATAGATAATACGCTACAACCCGAGTGCCTTGTCCCCGGCTGCCATATTAGCTCGCGGGTTAACATCCTTGGCGAAGAAGCCAGACTCATGACGAACCATCTGATAAATATGCAAACAAAGAGACCATGTTATGAGAATGAATAGGCATTTATGTTTTTTCTCAATAGCAATTTCCTCTTCTTATCTGCCTACGACGATTGCGGCTGCGCGCCAACGATCCACTGGGCACTCCGCGTGCTATGAGGCGGCATTCTGTTTCCTTTGTCTGGCAGGAGGATCGTGGTAGTGGTATTGGGCATGATCGGAGCATCGTGGCGGGCTTACCGTGGTGGCTATAGCCTACACGACGAGACTAGGAGAGGTATGCTCGATTGTGGGACAGGGTGATTATTCCTGACTGTGTTGGAACTCGTTTAGGGAACGCCTATGCGTCTCAGAAGAATAAGGGTCTCGTGCCGGGACATAAATAACTCTCCGGTGCAAGCTAGTTCGTGCAGATCTGAGGTATTTAATGACTAATGGGTTGGGGCCATGAGACAAGAAGTGGGCTGCAATAGACGTTCGAAAGATATCACACTCTTACGCGCATGGAACGGAGGTGCTCAATGGACTTGCGCTCGCCTTTTAACTTTCGGTTACCACTACTACGGACTCAAGTAAAATTTGTTCCCTGTGATTAAAGGAGCTCGGGGTGATGTCGGGTGACCGGGATTACCGGTAGGGTGCCTCGCTGTGGGATAGCTTGGTCCGCTACTGGGGCAAAGGACTGTTTGTTCCGCGGGAGGAATCCACCCGCATACCAGAAGGAACAATCTGCAGCGCTTAGGTATGTAAATGGGCTTGTGTTCCGCGGAAGACATGAGAATTGAGTCGCACTTAGTGCTGAGACGCCGAGAGCTTCGCCTGGAGAATTCAATAGTAGTTTTTGCGTATCTAAAGCTATTGCATCTAGGCGGCTTTTTCTCGGTAACTTCCAGTCCGGCCTATTGGAAGAAGATAGTATGGAATACCGTCGCGGTCGCTTGCCTGAATGGATTAACATAACTGACGGGTGCATATCACACAATCGGATACGTAGTCCCAAAGGTGTAACGGGGCTGCCGTAAGAATGTACACGTTTATGCGGCTGAACGCTGTCCTTACGGGTGTTAGTCCCGTGTTCCTAGAGAGTTGAGGACAAAAGCGCGCTCGGTGGGTCAGTCTTGCCAACAGAGAAGACACCACGAAAAATGCTCAAGTGGAGACAGTTTCATGGCTCTCTCTTGCCAGTTCTGTTCTGGCGTATTTTCGCTCTTGGTAGATAGACGGCATATATATTATTTACGTTGTGTGAGCGTGATATAAAGTGCGTGATCTCCCCATTCGGTGTGAAGCTTACAGGACAGCGCTGCATCGATTTCGCGATACAGCAGATCGATGCTAGTGGGTCCGTTCACCAGCCTATAGGTACACCTGTTTGAAGCAAAACTCCCGAGAGAGTGCGTCACAACGCTGGACCGCACAGGGGTAGGCTTCCCCAGGTGGAGAGTGTCTCACACCAGTCTTCCCTGTCTCTCATGCTCCATAGAATTAGTTAATGTGCTGCGGAGAGATGTCTACACAGGTTGGCATACGAGGTCAGTGGGTGGGTATGAAGACGGCCACGACCTCTAAGAGGCTCGCAGAGTGATGGCTTAGAGATTCGGTGGGGTGTGGTTGTTCCGCAAGCACAGCACTCACAATTGTCGGTCTTGGATCCTAAACTATCCTCTCACCGACAATATATGTCGAGTCATTCGCATCGTCTGTGAGGAGAAGGCGGGAGCGGCCCGCTCCCCCCCCGGAGGGTCAATATGGCGTGTCGGCCTCGCTCCTGTCCTCGGGTATATTGGAATAACCTCCGCTCTCTCGTTCATAATGGCCTTTGTTACAAAGTACACTACGCTACGATGAGGAGATACCGAGGACTCGAGTACCACGTATTATATATGTCTCCGCCAGCCACGGTTATATATCAAATGCCTTAAAGTATTACTCACGCAGACTACACGATTGTACCTGGCTTCCCAGGTTGTGGGAGAGAGAGAGAGAGGAGCGGAGAGCGAGCTCGGGCAGCCATTCGTAGAATATATATGGAGAGGGAGGTCTCGGGACGGTCCGTGAGAATGATGCGGCTATATATCCGGCGTATTAGATTCGACCTTCATAGAGATCACGCCGTGAGGAAAGACTCGACATGAGATGAACGTATTAGTGAGTGGAACCTTCCTCACTCTCAGCTCTTGGCTGCGCGGTCTATGAGATCAAGTCGAGAGTGCTGAATCGGAAATGAGTCATGTAGCTCCACTTGGTATTTTATTTCCATAATATAATCAGCGTCTTATTATCCCTGAGAATACTAGTAGAGGATCGCGGTGGTTATTACGATCGCGGTATGCCGCAGGTTTCGGGTACGCACGGCTATATACATAATGTCAAATCAATCAAGCATTCTTGGCTCTCTAGTTGACGAAACCAGGGTAGTTTCTTTTGTGGTGGGCTGTGAATTGCGGTTGGGCAATCCTATTGCTTGGCCAGGGCCGGCCTTGAGGAGAACCTGTGGCGTAAGCATGATCCGCGGAGTAGCACCAGCCCTCGTTAGGCTCTGGGTCTGTGGTCCCTTGGCGAAGCAGTGCAGCTCCAGCAATGCCACGGGCCACGTTGGAGATTGTGAACTGAGTGGAGACGGTTGCATCCGCGCTCGCTCAATGTTAGTGTGACTCTATTGCCCCAGATATGGCACCGGAGTGCTATTCCCGTTGTGTAATCGGGATCATCTGTTTGGATACCGTGTACCTTCGTCTCTGCTTCTGTGCACTCTCGTCTTATCGAGCTGTTCTTATTAGATAGTCCTAGAAAAGCCCACTTATTCCGTTACATATCACCGAAAGACGATACCTGCTTCCGGTAAGAGGAGGTGGGGTTGTGCTATGGATATTGGGCTCTAGTCGGTGGAGTCGGGCGGAAGTGAGTTTGTTTATGTTGTACGTCCCGCGGTGTTGTATGCAATTAATGATGCGAGTTCCACGCTACTCACAGATGGTAGTCCGCTTGGGTCTTTGACGCGGTAAGTTCGATGATTACTTCCACTAGTTCCTAGTGTCTGTGTTAGAGCAGCATGTGCCTGGCACGCGTATCTTTCTGAATCAAGGCGTGTAGCGATAAGACTGCTGAAGTGGCTTCGCTTCAACGCTGGCACGAAAAAGACTGCGACATGATGGAGCGGTCGTTACTCGCACGCTCGGAAGTGAAGAGGGGGTGGTGCTGGGTAATGATTTTGTTCTCTGGTTCGCCGGACAGTGCCCCGTGGTTCAGTGGAGCTCTCGGTTTCTATAGCGCTATAGGGGCCATTATCAAGAGGCCAGAGGACTATCTCATGGTTCTGCAGCACGCCGAGCCTCAGGTCTTGTCGTTGTCTGCTGAGCATAGTGATGGTGAATCAGCTCGTAGGGTCTAACATCTTAGCACCCTCTGTCCGTGCTCTTATGAACGTTCGGTTGTGTATGTGGGAGAAGGTGTCCCCTCAGGCTCTCCCTGAGGTGCTGAAGTAGTGCCGTATGGGAAGAGCGTTCTCAAGTAAGATCCGATTTTTCCGCAACAAGAGGGTTTTTCGCGGCGTGCCTCGAGAGAGCTTTGGGTGGATGAAAAGTGTTTTTGAAGTAGTACCCTGTAGTGTTAAGAAAAACCCATATTCCCTACACATCATCTTGCATTCGCGCTCTTCGTCTACTTGGGCTGTTTGTGCTGAGCAAATTAAGGATAAGTCCAGGAAACCATCGCTGTGGCTCCGTTAAAACAACTGATATCATTTACCAGAATAAGAAGACATTGGTTTTATGCTGGAAAACGCACTCCTTCAAAATAATGCCATGTGGTTGCTCAGGGTGCCGGGCCTCAAAAACGAGAAAAGCGTGGATGTTCGCTCGCCTCCTGTGTTTTATTGTATCAGGCGAGTGCGAGACCTCTGTAGTATTGGTCTCTGTTCTTTGCCGAATCTACCTCGCCGGACCTTCTATAATAACAAAGCAGGTTCTGTTCAATGCTCAGTTCGGCTATTGGTATGTGAATGGGAGTTGGAATCTGTGGCTCGTTCGAAGAGGTAATCCTGTGGTGGGGGCTAGCTGGGATTTTCAATCAGCTCGTTGCTCTTTAGTCATATGTGCGGATTTGTAAGGGATCGGTCGCCGAAGGGTCAGAAGCGATAGCCAAAACATGTACAGGCTATATATAACAACTGTACCTCCCCTGTACAATTACGGCTAGTTCACTGTGTGAAGAGCCATTTAGTGATTTGCTCGCTGGGCGGATTGGTATGGGCTCTGGTGCGCGGTGGCTATTGGAGGTTCTCGTTTAGTGTGTCGTCTGCTAGTAGGTACCTATTAAGGTGGGCATGATGCGAAGGCAGGTCGGGGCTTTCCGGAGGTAGGGAGTAGCAACTGCCCTAAGACATTCACACCACGCGCACGCAGGGACATCAGTAGAAGCCGGAATGGGTCGACACTTTTATACGCACGGTGACATCGAGTCTCAACTGTCGTTAAGCGAAACAAGGGTGGCCCGTGTGTTTGTTACCGGCCACAAACTCGAGAGTAGTATTGTGTGGATATGGTGTTTGAAGAATGTGATATCGATGATATAATGTAATGATCATGAGAATAGGAACGTTTTCCAATACAGCGCTTAGGTGTTCGAGAACATAGCTCTGCACCGCTGTAGGGCGCATCTTTCGGTTCTGCCGTTGGGCCACCTGACGCTGGAGTCTTTGGAGTAAGTATTTGTCTGGCTGGGAAATGTGCTGATTGCCAGGCGGTGTTGTTCTCGCCATCCTCCTGGTATCGAGGGTGATAGGTGTAGTCCCTGGCAAGTGAGACGCAAATGAACTTGGCAGCCTCTCAGCCCTCTAGTACGACCTGTGCTGGCGTTGTTTTATGAGCTGCAACGGGAGGCAACGGGCGTCTCGTGGTGGATTCCCGTCAGATAACTCACATTAGGACCCTGTGGGTGTACAGACGAATTTGTTAACGCGTCGGTGAATGTGTTATGCGTGATGGTGGCGTAGTAGGGAGGAGTGAACGTCTATGTGTGTTCCATAAACTCTCACTGGCACGCGAATCCCTTTGTATAATTTAAAGGCGCGCTGATAACCTGCGACCGTTGTGGAGTGCCCGTGGTGGAGTGGTGAAAACAGAGCTAGGTAAAACAAAGTGAGTGACGTTGGTGAGATATATATATAGGTAGCGGTGCTTAAGACAGTATAAGAATCTGCTGACTTAAATGGCCCAACTGCTCTGTGTAAGAGAAACCACTCGCTCGCCCGACACACGAATGAAGGGAACACGATAGAAACCACCCTCCCGGGAGCCGGTGAAGGCCACTTCGGCTAATATACGACGTGAGGTGGCGGCAGAATTTAAGACGAAGTATACTCTCGGAGGAGTAATAAGGAAAGTATGAGAGCTATCGGGAGCCACTTAGTCGCCTGCTGCTCTCCGATTTTGAGCTTGGACCGGGCACTGATTAGACAAATTGCACCTCGATTACGATTCAGATTTCCCTCTAGATGGAAGGAGTCTTCCGGGGAGGAGAACGTCAGCGCTTCGTCGCTATAGTCCTGCTACACAGCTGCTTGAGGGCGAGAGGAAATCGGAGCACCATGTATAGTGTGCCGGGTATCCGGGAAGACGTGGGCCTGCGGTGCACTGGCTTTGCTTTTCATTGATGTATATATATTATAAGTACAAAGAAAGAGCAAGGGAGAAATGGTTGCGATAATCATGGTTTTGTTGGAGACTCCTTGTGGAGGGGAATAAAAGGTGTTTCATAGGGGCGCGCGAGGGGAAATCATGCGAGGCTTGAACATCTAGTTCACGTGCAAAGCGGAACATTGTTACCCAACGTATGTGGGCGCTAGACCAAGCCGCAAGGGCGGACCTCTTCCCCGTAAAAACTCGTGAGAGAAGAACAATATACTGGATAAGAGGCACCAAGACACACATACAAGGAGTCACAGACGAGGAGTAAGTCATGAGATAACAAGCGGATAATCATAAATAGGGTTTGCCGTTTCGCGGCCCTGCGCGATAGCATCTCCTGTTATGGGCAGTATCTGGGAAGAAGGAGGGAGAAGTGTGACAAGAGACAGATAGAAGAGCACTGTCCGTGCCTATGGGAGAAAGAAAAGCAGGGCGTAGTAATGTGCGCGCGCCGCGGCTCACGCGCCTATCGAGGGGAGGGAAGTGTAGAGAATAACGCTTTCCGGAATGACGGGCTGGCAGATGGATTTAAGGAGGTTGTATTATTTGTGTGTGTCGTCCACGGTGTGGTCTTTAGTATATGGTAAACTCTTGATATAGGTGTCATATGGTTCTATTAGGAAGTGGTGGTCCGCTTGTGGTACACGCAAAAGTGAGACGTCTTACCTACATCGCAAGACCCATTCTTCTCAAATTGAACGTGACTCAAGTTCCCCGTGAAGGGAAGTAAGGAGCCGTGTATCTAAAAGTTATCGTAGGTGGTCATCATGGTTAGTGAATGTTTACGAAATCACCGGCCGGCTCCAAGAAACCAAATAGTTATTTATATTTCTAGTTCTCCTCCTTCCGCCAGAAAATTACTATGGAAAAGCTTAAATGGGTTTTTTTTTGCAATCACAATTTGGTTGAATTTTTTTGAAATTTGCGGTATTTTGGGAAAAATGATGATGTTATTCTTAAAGAATTATTTTTAATTATGTTCCCCATGTTTTTAGAGTAAATGCCGTTTTTTTTTTTTTATTTTAACCTTTTTCCGGCTTTTTTTGATTTCTTAATTTGAGGGTCCTCCCTTCTTTTCATTAATTTTTTTAATTTCCTTTTAATATTGGTAAAGCAAGTTAAAGAATCCTTTCCCCTTTGGTAATTTGGGTTACATCATGTTAAAACATAAAAAAACCCTAGTAGCCTTAAACTTGGTTAATTATAGTTTTATTTTTGTCATAAAGAAAAAATCGGAATATTTTTTTAATAAACACAACAATAAAAAAGTTAATTAATATTTTAATATTTTTCAATTATTTAAATTCAATTCAAAACGGGTACTATTTTTTTAATTTTTAAAATAAAAAATATAACTGGGGCCCACAAAACCCAAAAATATTGAAATAATTAAAATGAACCGAAAAGGTAACTTTGTGTTTTTTGTACAGGGAAATTGCAATTCTTTGAAGGTTTGCGCCCTTAGCCAGTGCCCAACAAATGGTTCCTACGTCTTATTTTACTGTTGGTTGAATTTTTATCTAATATTAATTTACAGGTATCCGGTATCGGTAACTCGGCCAAACCTAACAAAAATAGAGTTTTAATCGGTAAATCGGCCCCTCCCCTTTTTCCCCCTTGGTATCGGTAATCCCCCCCAAAATGGTAATAACCTTCTTTTTTAACATTATTGTTTTTTATTTAACTGTAATTTTTTAAAATACTAAATAACCCCCTAAAAACCCTTTGCTATAATTATTTGAAAAAATAAGTAATTTTAAAAAAACAAAAAAAAAAAAAAAAATTTTTTGGGCCTTTTTTTCTTTTTTATAAAAATAAAAAATTGAACTTGATTAAATTTTTATTCTAAATTTATTAATATATATATATTATATATAATATAGTATAAGTTATATTATTTAAAATAATATATTAATATAATATATTTTATAATATATAATATCATATATAATATATATATAATATAGAGCCCGTCCGGGCCCGGGGTGGGACCCAAGGCCCAACCTTCTTTAGGAGGGGTGAATTCCCGGTTCACTCTAAAATAATAAAAAGAAATATAAAAAAAAAAAAAACAAAAAATTTCCCTCCATTTTAAAGCGGCTGACACGTTTTGTAAAAGATAAAGGTTTTTTTTAAGTCACATCCACTCTCTAAATTTTCAAGGAATAGTCTTTTTTATATTTTTTTTTTAAAAAAATGTGTTAAAATTTAAGGGTTAACAAAAAATGTCCCCTTCAAATAAGAATTTTCAAAAACTTTTTTGAAAAAATGGTGAGGTTTTTTTTCACTTCGGTTTTTATAAAAGAAAAGAATTTGTGGATCGATTTTTTTAATTATTTTTTTCCAATGGGCAAATAACCAACCGGAGTAATGTTAGCCCCTTTAACCTGGCTCAAGTAAAATTTTTTTTGAGTCCCAAAGTAAAATTTTAAAGTGGGCCCAAAAAATTACGGGGGCCCTAACCCTTTTTGGGTCCCGATTTCCACCCCGGCCCGTAAAATTGCAAATGGAAGGGGGTGAAACTCCCGGACCACCATTTGTTTTTTTTTCTCGTATTTTACGTTATTAATTAATTGGACATTTTTTATTACGTATAATTTAATTTAAAATTATAAATACAAGTTTGTTTTTATATTAGTGAAAAATTTTTTTTTTAAAAAAAGGTGAACATTTTTTCAGAATAAAAAAAAACTTAATTTCAAAAAAAAAGTCAAAAATTTTTGGGCCGAGAGGGTGAATCGGACCACCCCTTATTTTGTAGCTCTTATTTAAATTTTATCATTAAATTTGGAACATTTTATTACTATTACGAATTTTTTTTTAATTATGAAATAAATAATTAAATTTACAATTTAAATTAAATTAAAATTATAAAAATTGGAATTTAATACCAATAAAAAGGCGAATTTAAACATGATTTTGGGTCCCCCCCGAGTTTTTCACCCCCTCAAATGGTGGTTCCCCGCTTTCAACCCCTCAACACGGGTCCGGCTGACTCAAGCGTTTTTTTAATTAAACTTTTTAAAAAACTAAACTTTATTAAAAATTTAAATTTAAAGAAAATTTGCCATTAATTATTTTTTTTTTGTGTGGCTTTTTATACAACCTATAACGCCGCGCATTTCAAAAAAAAACAAGAAAATCCCAAAAAAAAGTTTTGGGCATTAGAGGGGAAGAGTCCGGGAAGGACCCAAGTTTTATGCCTAAGGTGGTTTCCGAGTCCCCACCCGCCCGACGCCTATATATATATATATAAGTATATATAATTATTCTACTATACTTTCTATTATATAATTATATATATTTATATAATATATATATATATATATTATATAATAATATAATTATAATATATTATATATTATATATAATATATTTAAATATATATATATTAATATCATATATATCATTAACAAAAAGAGAAACATAAACTAATGTCCCCGCTTCCAAGTAGGAGTTAATTGTTCTGTGAAAAATAAGGAAAAAGAAAAAAGGAATTAAAATTTTTTTTTCCCCATTTTTTTTTTTTTTTTTTTTTTTCGCGCCTAACGATCGCCCCTTTGGATAAATACCCTAGCCCAACAAAATTTTAATCTTTTCCTTTTCCACGCAGGCCCGAAAAATCCCATTCCCCTCGCCATCTTTTGTTGTTCCACGTCCATCCAACTGGATAAAAATGCTGCGCTATTCTCCATTATGAAAAAAGAAATTGTAATTAGTCTATATCTTTTAATTTATTCTCCCATGGGGAAAATCTTTGGGGTTCCTTAAATTTTTTTTTTTGTCAATTTAAGTATTATTTATTTTTTTTTTGACTACTTTACAAAATAAATCTCCCTTTAATAAACTTTCAATTTCACACTCAGAAATTTTGGATTTCCATAAACCATAAATAAATTATTATCCTTAAATAGAAAACATCACCGCAAAATCCAACAACCTTCCCCCCCCCGCTTTTCTTTCTCCTATTCTAAAATTAATGTATAATTAAATTTTATTAGGAGTTTTTTTTAGTTTCCTTTTTTCCTTATTTTTTTTCCCCTGACCTTGGAGGTCAAAAGCTGATTCATTTTTCCTAAAATAATTAGGCCCCCCAATAACTTTTTTTTTTTTATAGCGTACGATTCCTAGGGTATTATAAAAGAAAAATGCATGAAAACAAAAGATTTAATTTTAATTTTTGCAAATAATAATAATTCTTAAAAATTAAAGTTTTTAAAGAATAAAATATGTGGAACCCTGGCATATAAAATTTACTAACATTTATTTTTCTTTTCCACACCTTGGTCTACTTAGGGGTTGGTACCCGGCCGAATTAATTCTTTTTCCCCAAAGTTCCCGGCCCGCGGAACCTGGAAAAAAATTAAAGCCCCCGAAAATCCCACAAAAAAATAATTCCCGGCCCGGAAAATTCCGGCCGGGAAACCGGAAATTTCTTTTTAAAAATGAACTTATTAAATTGTAAGAAATGTAAAAAAAAAAAATATTTTTAAATATAGATTTTTTCTTCCCAACAATAAATTTTTACATTTATACAAACGCCCAACTTTCCCCCCCATGAACCATTATGGAAAAATCAAAATCATCGAAGAGGGGAAATATCTGGAAGTCCCCCAAGAAAATTTAATAGTAAAAAAAGGGAAAAGAAGGGTCCCCCTTTGGTATTCTGTCCCTTAGAAACAAACGGAAAAAAAACCACAAAATAAGAAAGCAATAGATCCAAAGGCCGTGAAGAACCTAAGTTGAGTTTTTTTTTGAGCAGAGTTTTTCCTCCCCAAAGAAGAATAATTTTGGGAAACTTATCCTAATGACCAGCGAATGCCAAAATCACAAAGAAAAATATGGAAAATTTTAATAAATGAAAGTCCTACGGGTACAGTCACTTGAAAAAAAGAAAGCAGGATTTCTTCGCCCATAGAACCTTAATTGTTGAAACTTTTGAAAAAACTTTTGGGAAATATATGAAAAAAGTAAGGAAAATTTTTTTTGTAAAGAGAAGCTTTGTTACCCAACTTCCAAATACAACTAAAATTTGAAAAAATTATGGATGTTAAAAGAGAAGTTAATATTAAGGATAATCTTTCAAAGAATGTAGATGATAATGATAGAAATGATAATAGGAGAGCCTAAAAATAAAATTCCCCCAAACGAAGTCCCCAATTTTAATTTCTTTAAAAAATGTACCTTGTGGCTTTTTTAAAAACCAGCCGAGTTTTTTATAAAAAATGGAAACCTGCCGGTTAACTCCATTGCAAAGTATTCCCATGTCTTTCCCAAACTCCCTTGGGGTGGTATTAAAAGTTCCAAGCAAAATCACTATGAGGGTGTTTTGAAAATTTATGATGAAAGTAATCAGGGGAAGATTCCCCTCCCTACAAAATCCCCCAATATTGAAATTCCCTTCGAGATGGAAAGGCATATTTAAACCAATGAACACTTTTTAAACTAATTTTAGCCAAAGGAAAATAACCAAGTTTGTCGCCCTTTGTTTTAAATTTCAAAAAAAACCTTCCAAAATTTGTTTTTATTAAGAAATGCCCCCTTTATTTTTCCTTTAAAGAACAGTGTGATTTTT